>CM067369.1:173226033-173328533 GCA_034401795.1 Chaetoderma sp. LZ-2023a | reverse complement strand
AAAATCTCCGCTGTTGGAGATATTTTACTTAATGAGCAAAATAATTTCTGCTGATGACTTCGTTCTAAAAGGATACTAGAAAACAATTTAAATACACTTTGGAATAGTTTGCCTTCAGAATGGCATAGTATATTAAAATGTCCTGGTCATATTCCTAAGTCAGTAGGCTATATACGATCGAATTGTCCTTTAATAACAATGACATGTTTTATAAGGTATCTCTCTTATCTGCCGAAAAAATGAGTTGTATAAACTCTCAGCGTTAAAATGTTTCCCCGTCACATTGCCCAATTTGGGCAACAATATATGGGCAGATATTTTATTCGTAGATGTCTCTTCTACACCTTATTGTCGCTGGGGTGGGTTTTTTACGAATATACGTGTACCAATTTCGAAGATGATTTGTCTTGGAAGATTCTGCACGGCGCAATGATTACTAGGGTGTTTCTGTTTCGTGCCGGTTATCGTCCTAACGACGATTGCCCTTATTGTAGCAGATATTTTTGATACGGCTCGTCCAAACACGTTAGGACTGGTCCCCAAAGTGAGGTGTACGGTACCAACAGGAGATGCTTATCCTATAAGGCAAAAAGCCTACCGTCTACCGTTGGCCAAGCAGTATATAGTCAAGAATCAAGTGGCTGAAATGCTGGCAGCGGGCGTCATAAGACCGTCGTCATCGCCATGGGCGTCGCCCATTACGTTGGTCCCTAAAAAGGACGGGGGGACTAGATTTTGTATCGACTACAGAAAGTTGAATTCTGTGTGCAAGAAGGATAGTTATCCACTGCCAAACATAGCCGATATTTTTGATTCGATGTGCGGCGCAACGATATTTTCGACTATGGACTTGAAGTCTGGCTATTGGCAGATACCAATGGACAGCCAAGACATAGAGAAAACAGCGTTCGTTTGTAGTGAAGGCTTGTTCGACTTTGTTCGGATGCCGTTCGGTTTTGCGAACTCAGGTGCCGTATTTCAGAGGGCAATGAACGATATTTCCCGAGAATTCGTGGGAAAATATCTGCATGTTTTCGTCGACGATATAGTCATATATTCGAGAAATCCGGCTGAGCATGCACAGCATTTGCGTAAGGTTATGCGTAGGATTCGAGAATACAATTTACAGGTTAAGAAAAAGAAATGCGAATTTGCCCGTATGTCTGTGGACTTGTTAGGGTATCACATTTCTGCACAAGGAGTAGCTCCTCAGGTACAAAAGGTCAAGGTCATAAGG
Organism: Chaetoderma sp. LZ-2023a; assembly: GCA_034401795.1. Taxonomy (NCBI): domain Eukaryota; kingdom Metazoa; phylum Mollusca; class Caudofoveata; order Chaetodermatida; family Chaetodermatidae; genus Chaetoderma; species Chaetoderma sp. LZ-2023a. The sequence continues at coordinate 173,327,296 of CM067369.1, read as the reverse complement.
GAAATGTCACCACCCCGTGACGTGGGAGAGGTGAGAAGTTTCCTGGGCGCTACAGGGTATTACCGTTCTTGTGTGCAAGGCTATGCCGAAATCGCTAAGCCTTTGATAGAATTGACTAAGAAATATAAACGTTTTGAGTGGGGGCAGGAAGAACAGCAAGCATTTGAGAAATTGCAAAACTTGCTGTGTAGTGAGACGGTTCTCACATATCCGAATTTGAATGCTCCGTATAGATTGTATACTGATGCGTCTAGCTATGCGATAGGTGCGATACTGGTACAGGTAGATGACAAGGGTATTGAGCGGGTGATTCAATATGTCAGCTCTACTCTTAAAGACAGTCAGTTGAATTGGCCTGTGATAGAAAAGGAAGCTTATGCGGTAATATATGCGCTAAAGAAGCTTAGGCCTTATCTATTTGGTGCGCAGTTTACCGTGTATACCGACCACAAACCCCTAAAGAGTTTGTTTGTGGGCGAAGTTAAAAACACGAAAGTGCAGCGCTGGGCGGTACTGATTGCCGAGTACGGGTGTAAGATTGAATACATCCAAGGCTCGAAGAATATTCGAGCGGACATGTTGTCCAGGTTACGTCGTCCGGTGGAAGTCGCGACGTTAGACACGGGCGACTTTGTAATACCAGACGTCGACGAGGGAGTGTTACCTCACGTCCCTCTGGAAGCATTCGACATACCATATGACGAATTGTGTGCCGAGCAGACCAAGGAATACCCGGAGTTGTTCAAAAACACCCCGGAGGAGTATATGGTCAAGAATGGAATTTTGTATTCTTTAATTACGCCTTCAGCGTTGGACGCTGAGTACCCCAGAATTGTCTTACCCACCCTGTTCCGTGAGAAAGTGCTCCGGATGGCTCATGAACGAGCTGGTCACCAAGGTCTGCAGAAGACCATCGGCATGGTAAGAGATTCGTTTGTATGGACGTCTTTAAGAAAAGACATAATTCGTATGCTTGAAACGTGTAAGAAGTGCCAGGTCAACCGACCTGTCACTACCCGACCCAGGTATAGTGAAATGCCCATGGCCAATTATCCGGGTCAGATAATTGGAATGGATTTGATCGGTCCACTATTAGAATCGGGTAAGGGTAACGTATATATTATGCGTGGGCAGAAGCATATCCAATCGCTGCAAAAACATCTCAAAATGTGGAAGAAAAATTTTTCAACGAGTATGTCGCGCGTCATGGCGTCCCTGAGATTGTAATAACCGATCAGGGTAAAGAATTGTGTTCCCATTCTCTGGAGGAGCGGTTTAAGGAACACGGTATCGACCATAGACGGTCTAGCCCATACCATCCGCAGACCAATGGACGTACCGAGAGATTCAACCGCACTCTTAAGGAGTTGATCCAGAAAGGGGTGAACAACGCCTCGCGGGCGTGGGAAGACGAGTTGGGAGCAGCTTTGACAGCGTACCGCAGTACTCGTCATGCGACGACCGGATATACGCCATTTTATTTGACGTATGGGCGACGGGCGAGATTGCCAATGGCCGTTCCAATCGATGCGTCGCAAGACCTTGGTGAGAGACTAACGTATCTCAACAACGCCTTGCTACGTGCTCGGGAGGGAACAGCTAGATCTCGAGAGATTCACAGGGAACAGGTTAATAAGCGTGCGAACGCTGGTGAGTTTAAAGTGGGGGATTCGGTGGTCGTCAAAGCTGAAGAGAGGATGAAATTGACCTCTCGCAGCGACCCCGAGTATGAGATCTTCAAAATTAACGGACCTGTGGCCCATGTCCGCCATCAAAGGTCCGGGAGAATGCGTGTGCTTAATATATGTAAGCTGCGCGTAGTCGACTCGGAAATGTGCTGGGACGGGGTGCGACCATGCCCCATTCGTAACCCTACCAAGGGGACGAAAGCTAGCCATCACCCCAGGGCGATGTTGCCCGAGCCAGAACCAATGGTCACCGACGCTGAGACGACACCCCAGGCTCGTAAGAAGCGGCCAGCTTCGGATATGGAGCCAGAGGTGCGTACAGGGGGTAAGAGGGTTGACCGGAAAAGGGTGCAACCCAGTACGAATCGCAGTCGAAACCATGAGTCACCAAGTGACGTCATCGGAACTCCCAGGCCCATGGTGATTGACGCTCCAGAGGCGGCACCAGAGCTGCTCTCTGAACCAATGGAGATGCTTCCATCGCATCCTTATATGCTGCGCAAGCGCAGACATATACCAGATGACGATTCTGACAGCAAGCAACTCAGGTTAGACTTGAAGCGAAAGCAAGGGTATGGGCGGGAGAACGAATCCGGTAACAAGCGACTCCGAATTGGCGTAATAGACTCCGCCCTTTACGATGACGTGCTATACGCTGATTTCGTCAGTCGTGTAAATGCCGTTATTCAGCGGCACAACCGCCGATAGTGTGTATTGTATCGCTATACTGTAACATCGCAAATAGCCAGTACATAAAATATCATAACAATTAAGACTAAATTTGTTCGCAGATACTAAAATGTATTCGTTTAAATTGTGTATAATGGCGTCGTGGTTTAGCATGGTATCAAGTATATGCGTCGGAATGTCGTGGTGCCGACCCTAGGGTGTGCCAGGGACAACTACGGGTCGACAAGACCCACGTGCCCTGTATTGTGAGTGTATTGACAAATGCGACTGATAGCAACTGTAATATTCAACTAACGAAGTCAAACGTAACCATTAGTAAATTATTTGCCAACGAGAAAATCGGAGTAGTGTTGCAAACGTTCGGCGAAACGGTGGAAATCCATTGCGACGGACGACTGACGGACCGATGTAGGGTGAGTAATGGTGTGTATGCATTGATGTCTGGAGAATGCGGGTATAGTGGGAGGGGCTGGCGATTCGAGCCTGTGGCGTCTTATAGTCGGACGTACACTCGAATAGGCCTAGCCATTGAAATGCCCCATTTGGATGTGTCTGGCGTTCTAAATCAATCCATGATAGTTGACCATTTAAAGCCACAACCGTGGAACCATTTACAAAAGTCTAAGTACGTGCCGCTAGCACCGTTATCCATGATCGACCCAGTGATGGTCGATGGCATTGGGGTACATTCTTTCGTATCATATTCAACGGGTTCCTTCGTAGTTGTGTTAGTAATTGTGCTTATATTATATAAATGTGGCGTGTTATCACGCATGTGGAATGCGCTTGAATGCAAGCCACGTGCGGCCCATAAATGCAAGCCACGTGCGGCCCATAGTAGTGAACCGCATATCATTGCACCAACTATTCAGACCCAGCAGACCCGGAGACCTGCAGCTCTACCGGAGCCGCTGCGGAGGGCAACCGGGTCGTCGCCTAATGCTGACGCCAGGACTGAGATCGACCCGACGGCTGCCGACTGGATAGAGATGGAGACGTACGTTAACGTGGTGGATCCTAACGTGAGCATAAACCGCTTGGAGGTATCACCATGACATTTTGGCACTAACTTTATATGTTTCTACTGGAACAATAATTGGTGAATATTAATAATTGTGGCGCGAACTTTGTCATGATACCGTACTGTGTACTGTTTTATTAATAGGAAAAATTCACATGATCTGTAATGGTATTTGCACTGTAGGATTAAGGTTTTGAACTATAATGTTGTGTCGTGTGACGACGAATCATTACGACACGCGAAAAATATGTCGCTGCTGACCATGTTGTCGCAGCTGGCAGTAGCGGCAGTTTATATTAATACATTATGTAATATATATTCACTTGTTTTAAACTGTACCGATTGCTCGCTTTTATTGTTAAGTTACGCGTGGATCGAGGTTATCGACCACGGTTTAATGATGTTATTAATGTGTTTCCGGGGGCAGTCTTTTGCTACCCGGACATGTATGTTTGTATAATTATCAACCATACACTAACGAACACTACTAATGTATTTCCGAGCATTCCGCTACTCGGACAAGTATTGGTGTATAATATATTGCCCTGTATTATTAATTTCTTGACCAATTGGATGAATATCAGGTGGTATCCGTTCAGGCTGCTGGTATTGGTTTGGGTTGTTGATAGTCCACAACGAGTTAGTTGACACTCTCTTTTAAGGCCTTAAGAGAGATGATCAAATAACTTTGGTTAAGGGGCGTATGTAGATATGGGATTGTCTTCTGGGGGGTCATGACCCCGGGGACATCTTATATTTGCAGTCCAAGACCCCCAGCGAAGAATATGACTATATTTTTGAATACCAGACGAGCTAGGGAACGGATAACACAATGAGCGAAAATGTATTAGCGCGATCTAGTGTGTGCATCAAGTCGATGCAAAACTGACACGAAAATATAGCTGATACAATAAGTGAAATTGGAATATGAAATTGGAATAGAATAGACTAAGACTTAGGGCAGTGAGCTGATGGAATCTATCGGTGATTGAAAGATGGAAGCTGTTGCTGCAGGCGCGGCATAACCTTTTATAGTATTCAACAGAAGTTATGACCAATAGTTTTCTAAATATCCAAGCAAGAGCGTCGGTAGGATGCTACGCACAGAGTGTACGTAGCACAGACTGAATGACTCATAAAATGACGTAGTAAACGTGGCGACGACCGACTTACAATAAGGTGACCAGGTTTCTATATTTCTATAGAGGCGACCCACGACACCAGATACGACACCAGATGTTGGTGAATCAGATGTGGTACATGGTCACTACGTCATGACACCCTTCTGAAATGCAGGCGTAGGCCTAATAAGCAAGGGGCTGGACGTGAGCATGATAGCGTCTGGCGCCAAGAAGATTAGAAAACCAGACAAAAATTGTCGAAACAATATCCATCGCTGTCAAGTTTGGGGGAGGTTATCGGATAGAATTCCACACTCATGAGTCAATTAGGCCGCTTTAACTTGTTCGATGTTCTTTTCCTAAGAGAGAAAAATCGGAGTTTGATTAGTCAGGATGACGTCACAATCAATGAGCATCGAATCAAACTCTGGAAAGAAGAACCAAAACGAACATGGTAAAGAGCTCCAAAGAAGTATAAGATATGACTTTAACTTTTTAGAAAGATCTTGGTTCCGAAAATTATTGCGCTTAGGTAAACCTAGCCTCGAGTCCGTATAGTTCTGTGGAACTGAATTTGTCGAAATTCAAACAAGTTCTTGGTGAATGGTTTTAAGTAGCCAAGAACGGTTTTTGACGAAAATGATTTAGAGAATCGTGAAACGCAACTTTGTAATGATAGAATAACCAGTATTCGTATTGTATGAAAATCAGTTATTTCTATAGACGCGAGTGACAGTAAAAGTTACTCAAAGTATCTGGTGGTAGTATAAGCCACCCATAGTTGATAGAGATTGGTGGTAGTATAAGCCACTCATATTTACTTAGAGTTTTATTTAACAGTTTGTTTTCTATCGTGACAGCATAAGTCACACATATCCGTAGCCATATTAGACAGTCAAAAAGAAGAGAATAAATTATCACTTCGATATTCTCGAAGCAAGAGTTTGGGTTGTGTATTGTCCAGTCTGGAAGCGACGGAAGACCACCGTCCCGAGCCACCATCTTTTACCCGAGTCAGATCAGGCCCAGATTATCGAGTATAAATATCGTCACCATTACCTTAGACGAGGCGAGCAGATAATCGTGCTACTGCATCTTTGATAAGAGGTTGTCGCAGCAACCGTTACATCATATTCTTATCAGAGGTGTGGTAGATATATTTCTAAATTAGACCCGAAGATCGAAAATCTTCAAACTGTTACATTGTATGTTTGTTCATTCTTTTATTTGATAATATGAAATGAAATGAAATGATTTATTTACACCCCAGACCACGTTCCATGGTATATGGGGGATATACACATAGTAGTTACATGGAGTAGTAGCTAGTATACATTATATCTACAATTTTCTTGTCGAATACAATATACACATATGGATGTTTCGATATTGCTGTTGTTGTTGTTGTTGTTGTTGTTGTTGTTGTTGTTGTTGTTGTTGTTGTTGTTAGTAGTAGTGAAGGGGTGGGATGTGCGCTAATGTTATGCAAATGAGCTCTTGACCTATTTAAATACTGAGTTCTGATTGGTTGTTCTGAATGAGTGGGTGGAGTCTATCATTCTAAATGAGCGGGTGGCCGCTGTGCACTATTGTTCTAAATGAGCAGCTGTGCGCTATTGTTCATGCAGGTGGCCGCTGAGTGCTATTGTTCTAAATGTCCGTCTACACGCTATTGTCTGTTTAAATGACATATGTGTGTTAATGCATAGATTAATGTGTTTTTAAATAGGTATTGACATGCGTGCGTAATGATGAGTGTGTTCTGGCTGATCATGTTTAACATTTTAATTATGGTTGTATTAAAAAGTAGAATATGTTGAAACTAAGCGGAATTGTGGCTTCCTATGTCATTTGTCATTGAACATGACTTTTGAATAATGGCATGAACAACGGTCACATATGAATTGCAGGTGACCAGCTGTGTGTTATTGTTCCCCTGTCAAAATGATTAATGTGACATTTGACCCTATCTCGACCAATCAGGATTTAGAACAATAGCATCCAGCGGCCACCTGCCGGAACAATAGCGCACAGCCATGTCATTTAGATGCGTCCAGCTCCCACTTATGAACAATAGCGCACAGCTGGTTGGTATCTGTTGCATATTTTGAAACTAGTAAAATATATTCACTTGACTGAAATGGGGGCAGGGCGGCGTCTCCCAGTCATTTAATTTTCAAAAAAATCAGAGCGAAGTACAGCGTTACATGGGTAATAGAAAGGTAAACTAAGCGATGTTGTATCTATAATATTATATAAATAACAATCATATAGCTATCGTATTTAAGGAGATATATGTCTTTAAAGTGGCAGTCATTTAATTCTTAAATTTTCAAAAACATGTTGTGGCTGCAATTTTATACAGGCGGTTGCACATTTGTACATGCAGCAACATGTGTATGTACATGTCCAGACACACATGCAGGCCAAAATGCATGCGTACATGTGTGGCCGCATGCGTCCACAACATGCGTCCACATGCGGCTGCATGTGGTGGATTTGCGGCTGCATGTTGCAGATTTAGCAGCCGCATGTTGCAGACGCATGGGGCCGCATGTGGCCACATGTTGCGGATTTGCAACCGCATGTTGCGGATGCATGCTGCTACATGCGGTCGCATGTTGCGGATGCATCCGTCCACATTCGGCTGCATGTTGTGGATTTGCGGCCGCAGTACATATAATCCTATAAAACGGTTCAAATGCAATCCCTTTTCTCACTCCAGTTTAAACATTACAAAGTGGGTGGACGTGTATTTTAACTGCAGAGTTGTTAGGTAGCCTTAGGCAGTCAGAAGATTTCTTTGAAGAACCTTGTAACTTGAATGCTTGCTAGATTTATCCTATAATCAATATGCCAAGACGTAAATGTTTTGAATGTGATTCAACTTTTGATAGGTCAAATGACCTCAAGCGGCATAAGATCTGATTCCATAAAGATGAAGATAGTAACAATCTAGACAGTGAAGATGAAGAAATGACAGAGATGAAGAGTGAAGATGATGAGCCAATGGAGTCGGAGAGTGAAGCCAGTGATGACTCAGTGGAATTTGAAAGTGAAGATGAAGGGGAAGATGAAAAAGAAGCCCTAGGCAATCAGGAACTATTCACCATATTCCAAAATAGTAAACAGGTCTTAGACGCTGAACAATCAGGTTTAGAAGATGAGGATGGTGAAGTGAACACAGACCCAAATGGGGAAGTCTATTTCCGTATATGCTGATGCTTTAGTTACAAAGTGTATAGACATATTGTTCCAGTGGAGATTAATACAGAACTCTACGCTCATTAAAATAATTCATCGGGAAACTAAAGATTTTATCACCGATGGGTACGCATACGATGAAGCAGTCTTCTCAACTTTTCGAAAAAGAGAGTTTCTGATCAAGAATTACATAAGGAACAATCTAGATGCTGACGATATTGATGATGATTCTGTCGGTGATGGATCTGATCCATAAGGAATCAGTCTTTTCATCGATAAATGGATCTCCAGAACATTGATTATTTGTTTATCTACAGAAACTATATGTCTTATCATATGTAATATTTTCTTCAATGTAAAAATATGAATATAAATAAAACATTGGTTCTTTATGTGCATGTTGATTTGATGATTGCAGCTATATATCCAGCCATGTCCCCCACATCTCTCAATATACAATTCGGAGTAGGTGCTGTTGATGTTGGTGGTGGCGGTGGGGTTGGTGGTTGCTGGAAGTAGGGGGGAGTGGGGTGGGGGTGGTTGTGGATGGGTGGTTGTGGATGGTGGTGGTGGGTTAATGCTTGGTGGTGGGTGTTTGGTGCTTAGTGGCTGGCGGTGGCTGTTGGTGGTGGTGGTGGTGCTAGTGGGGGTTGTGGTGAAGGTGGTGGATGGTAGTGGTGCTTTGGTGGTAGAGGGTGGTGACGGTGGTGATGGTGATGGTGGTGGTGATGGTGGTGGTGGGTGTTGGTAGTAGGTGATTGCGGCCACAATGTCTAGACAATGGATAGTCAGCTATATTATTTTTGTTGTCAGGGCCTCATTGACTAGGTACTCATAATGCATTCATGCTGACATAGGCACATGTACATATGAGCGAGACCTTTATTAAACCCTCATTGACATACACTCTCCAACCTATATGACATTTATCACACACCACGCTCTCACAAATTCCGACCACAATGTCTAGACAAATGGATAGCTGTCAGAGTCAGTCATTCCAATGATAAATTTTCAAAAATAGTCTTCTATAGGTCTGCAAATATGAATATGAAGAAATTCGATAGGGGTTGGTGGGTAGGTGGATGTTGGTGGTGGGGTGGGGTTAATGCATGGTGTTGGGTATAGGTGGTAGTGGTGGTGGTGATCGTGGTGGGGGTGGTGGTGGTGGTGGTGGTGGTGGTGGTGGTGGTGGTTAGTGGTTGGTGGTGTATGTTGGTACTGGTGGTAGTGGTGGTAGTGGTTCTGGTGGTGGTGCTAATGGCGGATGTGGTGAAAGTGGGTGGTGGTGGTGTTGATGCTGGTGATGGTGATGGTGGTGTGTGTAGGTGGTGGTGATGGCGGTGGTGGCGGTGGTGGCGGTGGTGGTGGTGGTGATTATCCTACTATGCTCGTGGTGTGGCTCTTAATTGTTGAAATGTAACGTCATGAATGATAAGGCATTCGGTCTTCAACCAACTCGCCGCATGGCACTTACTACTGTTAACGTATAAACACCGTGAACTAAAAATGCGTTAATCTTTAGTGGTAAACAACAATATCCAGTAAGCGGGTTCACACGTTATTATCGATTTAAAAAAATTTACTCCCAGCGAGGACATTGTAATATCTTGCCAAATATCAATCTCATGTCATTTGTTCACCAGAATGTGTTTTATGTATGCCAGGGCACTCAAATAATCAAATCCCAACACATGTTCATAAGTGGGTGGACGCAGTGTGCTATTGTTCTAAATGACCGTCTGTGTGCTGCTGTTCATGCAGGTGGCCGAACATGCACGCTCTCATGCAGTATAATTAATGTATTTTGTAGTCTATGATATGAAAGACATATTTTATGAAAAACATTCAACAGCGATCAGCACCGTGGTTTCCAAAAAATGGTAATAAAACTAGGAAAGAATTACTGTGTCCGGGCATGTACATACACGTGTTGCCGCATGCATAAATGTGTAGTCGCCTGTACAAAATTGCGGCCGCAACATTTTTTTGAAAATTTAATAATTAAATGACTGCCACTTTAAAGACATATATCTCCTTAAATACGATAGATACATGATTATTATCTATATAATATTATACATACAACATCGCTTAGTTTACCTATATAATAACCCGTGTAACGCTGTACTTCGCTCTGAAGCTGGAGTAGATATGGCTCCATTTCAAGGATTGCTTTAAACGATTTGTACGGTTTTCCCTTCCACGATTCTCCCATTTGCCCTTGCCCCCTTCGAGGTTTTGCTTTACGTAACATTTTATTTCATTCACACTGGTTACTGACTGTGCTTCCCAAAGTATATTTGGACCGATAGTTTGGTCTGTTTTCCAGTGATTAGCTTTAACCAGAAATTTACCATGTGCTGTTTAACTTGAATTCCAGTAACATTTCCCCTGTTTTCCCATACAACATGTACTTAGGTGTACTTTGTTTTACGTTCAACATATATCTTAGGAAAACTAACTTAGTCTTTTCAAGCATGTTGATGTTTTCGATATCTAGAATTTCACAACCATATAAGAGTATCGGTTCAATTGTCTTCAGAAATAACGTGTGATGGTAGTCGAATGGCAAGTCTAATTCACGTGCCCTACGATTTTTAGAAAATTAAATAACTGGTGACATAGGAAGCCACCTAGTTTCAAAATATCTTTTTAACCACGAGGGTGGGGGGACACCGCCGCCCACCTAATTATTACGTTAAACACGATCAGCTAAAACACGCTCATCATTACGCACACATGTCAATACCTATTTAAAAACACATCAATCTATGCATTAACACGCATATGCCATTTAAACAGACAATAGCGTGTAGACGGCCCTTTAGAACAATAGCACTCAGCGGCCACCTGCATGAACAATAGCACACAGTCGCTCATTTAGAACAATAGCGCGCAGCGGCCACCTGCATGAACAATAGCGCACAGTCGCTCATTTAGAACAATAGCGCGCAGCGGCCACACGCTCATTTAGAACGATAGACTCCATCCACTCATTTATAACAACCAATCAGAACGCAGTATTTAAATAGGTCAAGAGCTCATTTGCATAACAATAGACCACAGCCCACCCCTTTACCACTGTTGTTGTTGTTGTTGTTGTTGTTGTTGTTGTTGTTGTTGTTATTGTAGATGTTATTATTGTTGATCTTGTTCGTGTTGTTGGTGTTCTTGTTGGTGGCGTTCTTGTTGGTGTTGCTCATGATAATTGGTAATCATTTCGTAGTCGTCGTGGTCAATGTTTTGTATCGTTGGTGTTGTCATTGTTGGTGTTGCTGCTATCGTCGCCGTCTTCGCCATCCTTGTCGTCTTCGTCGTTATTGTCGATTACTATCATTGCTGTTCCTGTCTAAACTACTGTTGTCATTCTCTTTGTCATCGTAGTCGCTATCATTTGGCGCTGGTGTTGTGGTCTGTCATCGTCGCAATTGTACATTTTCATCCGTTGTCTTCCTACGAGCATGGAATTGATAAGTAATCACCTTGATAAATCTAGATAATTTTACTAGCTTTAACGAGCCAGCCATTCCAGTGCTAAATTTTCAAAAATACTTTTTCCATTGGCCTGCAAATGGGCACTCACTGAGAAAATGTGTTGGATTTTTTCGGTCAATCTTGACAATTATAAAGGATAAATACTGTAATAGCTTAAAACTTCTGGCTTTGAAAAACTTTGTACATTTTTTTAATCTCTGATCTCGTGTTTTTGGGTGGGAATTTTCGTAAAACAAAACATTAGATTGATTTGGCCTTAATTTACGTTGATTAACTTATACTGTTTCTTATTTATAAGCATATGGCCTAGCATATATCTATTTACAGCACTGAATGGATATTCACACGAAAAGTTGCGTTATTCCTACCTCTAAGGCGAATAAGGTTTGATCTCTGCGCATCATAACCGCCAAATATAGCCAGGAGAACGGAGCCAATAAGAAACCACAGCAGCAGTCTTCCTCCTGTCATTGCCGTATGACGAACATGTCATTCATTATCGCTACCGTCATCTCACTTCTTTAATAATAATAATAATAATAATAATAATAATAATAATAATAATAATAATAATAATAATAATAATAATAATAATCAGAGATTGCAGACACTTGCCTTTCCGTTTTTGTTAAACTTTTCGAATTTTCCGGATTTTTTCGAAAATAATCCGGATTCCAACACACACACCCCCACCCCCACCCCGGCTATTTTGTGATAATTCTTTGTCGGATCACTCCAGAAGCTGTGTACACAGACAGACGGGCTGGCGGGCTGGCAAGCTGGCAGGCGATCGAGCGGACAGATGGACGGACGGACAGATAGACGGCAAGACAGACGGACTGACGGACCGACGGAAAGACAGGCAGGCAGACCGACAGACCATATGGAAATAGGCTCTTCCTATTACGAATAATAATAATAATAATAATAATAATAATAATAATAATAATAATAATAATAATAATAATAACACCTTACCATCACATAGTCTATGTAGTAATCCAGTGATGTTTCAGACAATACTCCCTTTGAGCTACGAGAGTGAAAATAATTGACACATAAGAATAAACGGATAATCAGAGTTTTAATTAAGTTTTAGAACGAACCCTCTTAAAGTACAATTAATACATAAGTTACTATGTTTTCAAAACAATAAACAGAAACAAAGTCCAAGGACATTATTCAACCGTGCGTTTACATATTGAGCGTTACAAACGAGTAAGGTTATTTTTTTGCTGAACTTTACATTAACTTACAGTGTATTTAGCCGATAATCACGGCGTTGTTGTTGTGAGACATTTTGCGCTAAGACCTTGACGTTCTGAGTAGAATCTAAACATAGTCGCTTCGTGCTATGCCGAGAATACACTATCTCGCTCCCGTTGAGTGTAGGAGATCTAGGCGAGAACGCGAATGGTTCTGAGTACTGTCCTCGGGAAAACTAATAAAATAGAGATAATTTTCCCCTCGTTTTATTAACTCTTACACTGCCGTACTCTCCGTTTGTGTTATTAAGTTACTGTAACCATAATAACTGGGTTAACTTTTGGAGAATATCATTGGTTCAAGCTGCCGGTGTTTGTGATATCAACAGCTATAACCTGAAATATTCTGTAATATTTTGAATAATAAGACCGTGTTCTCACTAGAGACTTAACCGGCGTACCGCCATAGTGAGGTAAGGCGTTATCCCTAGTAGTGGCTAGTGAGACCACATGCCTTTGAATTTTCGTCCATCCATCCCTCTACCACATATTCCCCCTACTATATATATATAAATATACACAAGGTGTGAAACCTTCATCTGTGGCCACCATTGTCAGGAAGCTGATTGGTTGGTTTGTTGTCAAAATCCGCTGGCATCACGTTTCTGACTACAAACCACTACAAACCACTACAAACCAACCAATCAGCTTTCTGACAATGGTGCCCACAGATGAAGGTTTCACACATTGTGTATATTTATATATATAGTAGGGGGAATATATATATATATATATATATATATATATATATATATATATATATATATATATATATATATATATATATATATATATATATATATATATATATATATATATATATATATATATATATATATATATATATATATATATATATATATATATATTTATATATATATATATATATCAGCTTCCTGACAATATATATAGTAGGAGGGATATGTGGTAGAGGGATGGATGGACGAAAATTCAAAGGCCTGTGGTGAAACCAATGCCTTAATTAAGTGTTTGTTTTCAAAGGGGGACTATAGGCCCTACGCGCGCTAATTGGTAGCAACCAAAGCTTTATACACAACCATAGCTTATTAATAAGAAATTGCTTTTAGTAATTACCAGTGATAAAGATATGACTAGATTTTACAACATACGACTTACAAAAAATAACTACCGTCAAGTCCAATCGAAATATATCGCTACACAATCCCGGATACGAATAAAAAAAACCCTCGTAAATACAATTAAACAGTCAAGCCGTTATAAGGCATATTACACATATAAACGGTCACGTCACATAAAAACTCGATTTTAATTGTGTGTATTTTCTAACTAATAGGGCCTACGCTACCGAGATATACAGTAAACCTCAGAATTAACTTAACCCATATTGTTGTTGAAAATTGCGAACATAGTTGGATTGGAAGACATTGCTGCCTAAGGCAGCAATGTCTTCCAATACAATTATTTTCAAAACATTCAACAGAAAGTTTCTTACATCATGTTAAAAATTGTTCTAACTAACAATTTCTGTTTTTGTTTTAGAAGCATGTTAGACAAACATATTACTAATCTGTACTGTATGTATACACGTACGCACTGGAAACGTTTTCAAATCACCCGGCTACTAGGGCTTATATTTATTCATGAAAACAGGCCTACATTAATACTGCAGTTTTATGGCCTTAGGGCATATTGCCCGCCCATGTTTTTAAATCCTGTTGTTAACACATCTAATACTATACTGCTGTCCTATAATTAAACTCTAGTTGAATATTTTGAGAACAACTTAACTGAATATGGCAGCGATGACGTTCAGCCAAACAATTTCAAAAATATTAAGCACGTTTAATTATAGTTCCTTGAAGACGGATAAATTTAACTCTTTGCTACTGAAACCGGCCAAAACCGGCCTCTGCAGTGATCTTACGAAATCTCCATTTGCTGATAAAGTGAAGATTATTTTTGAAAATTTAGCACCAGAATGCCTGGCTCGATAACCGAGCTAGTCATTCCAGTGGTAAATGTTCAAAACTATTCATCTCTTGGTATGCAAATTAACATTTTCTAAGTGAAAGTCGAAATCTTATTGAACAAATTTGAGGGTAAACGGGTTAATTGCAGAAAATTATGCTAATTAATGAGCGCAATATACGCACCTATATTCCACGTTATTCCATTATTCATATGGACTGTGAACTGCGCCCAAGACTCGACATGTTGAAATGACAATCTGTATATAGGCTCAATCCTCCTGTAACATATGCATAAAAAATAATATTCTAAATAGATCTAATGAACTATTTGATTGACGCGAACGAACAAAGGCTATTAAAGTCAAATAGCTTAGCCATTATTAGATTAAATTAGATATAGAAGACGTCATAAAATAATGTAATTAATATTTAAGGCCGTGTTCACACTAAAGAGATGACCCGGAGTAATCCCATACTAACGTATGGAGGGAATTATTCCGGATTCACTTTCTAATTTGAACACATCCAATAATAGTATGTAACGAATTATGAACAGATATAGCCTAAGCTCTCTTATGTAAAACGTTGGTATCTTGCTGCAGCGGCAGAATAAACAACAACAACAACAACAACAACAACAACAACAACAACAACAGTTTCATTTACACACCATAACAACAACAGTTTCATTTACAAACCATTTGGTTTATTTTGATCTACACCAAATCTGACCACACTGCCAACGATTAGAAAACAACAACGATTGTCTGTTCATATCCGTAAGATAAAACGATAAAAACGTAAACTTCCTTTAGTTTCCTTTATCCAGGCAGACGACGTCCGGCAATCCTCTTATATGACAAGTTCCTTCATTGTTTTAAAATTTGAGTCAAATTGTATCAGTAGTTTTTAGATATGGCCCGGAATAAGCGTTTGTGACCGACAAACCGACGAACCTAACAACCGACCAACCCGCCGACCCACCGATCAACCGATAGACTGACGGATGGACAGGCCGGCGGGCGGGTGGGCGGGCGGATTGGCGGGCGGGCAGGCAGTCAGGGGTGGGCGGACGGACGAATGGGCGAGCAGGCAGGCAGGCAGGCAGGGAGGCAGACGGACAGGCAGGCAGGCAGGCAGGCAGGCAGGCAGGCAGGCAGGCAGGCAGGCAGGCAGGCAGGCAGGCAGGCAGGCAGGCAGGTAGGCAGGCAGGCAAACTGAGGGAAATGGTTGTATTTTTGCCCATTGACCTAACACACAAAGCTGTTGAGAATTTTCAAACTAATTTAACTGGGTGCTCTTGGTGCCTATCAAAATTTTCAACAAAATGGTTATTAAATAGTAAAAAAACATACAATTCGTACAGCTTGACGGACTATTAAGAGTTTATCATAATTGTAATTCATGACGCAATTGATTATGATGTCAGCCTGCATGTGACAGCTTTTATTATGACGTCATATGATTGCACGATAAACTGGATTCCTCTATTATAAGTTGTCGCAATGTGAAATGTGTGACCATGGAATCCGATATATCTGTCAAACATCTGACGTCATAATAGAAATACTTCACTTGTTAACCGATATTAATATCACAATCAAAATGACGTAGCACATGTCCGTCACGAAACTCGAAAGGTCCGTCTAGAAAGTCTAATGTGTTGGCTTATGCCCAATGCCCTTTGTGAATTAAAAATTTCATGAACATTATAATGAATATTTCGGTACTAATTTGACGGAGAGCTGTTGCTTCCCCCAGTCAAATTAGTTTCAAAATATTCAACATCTTATCTATATCGTTACCTATAATATTAGATTCTGGGAATACAGGTTTTAAAGTTTGAAATCGATTCCACCACGTAATAAAGTGCGCGGACCTTAGCTACAAATGGACGTAGCATAGTTAGAAAATGCGAAAGTTTTATTGTAATGATTTTAAAACATTGTGTTTTGGAATTATAGACATACATGCGCATTCCGGCATGCTACATAAACAGAACACATTTTAGCTAGGGGGTGGGGTGGGGGTGTGTGGCCAAACAACATTCTTGTAGGTGACGAAATTTAATACAGTGTATGCAAAAGCAATGTTCCAACTAATTAGGAAAATAAGGGAAATCGACTTCCCATTTGACCTGCAATACAACTTATTTGACTAAATAAGTTACGCCAGTACTTTTATACGCCTCTGTGAGATTTAGGGATACGAAAATCTGGAAATGTTCGAAACCTGTCACCTCCGATTCTTAAAGTATGGTTTGAGAGCAAGGACACGTACCCCAAATTCTATGAGTTACGGAGAGACTGGGCGATATCCGTTAAGCATTACAGTAAAGTGTAATATGATTAGGTTTGGGGCTACTCTCGTGAACGTCTCTATGGAAAACTCTCCTCTGTCATCTACTTTTTATATAGAGCTCGATAATAATACAAATTTTAAACTGTAAGTGGCTAGTATGTATCAAAAATATTCTTCAAGAACAGTTAATGAATGAGGACTATATTGCTAAAAAAAATTGTTTGATAAAGTCACAAAAGAAACATTGCAAAATCAATACCTAGCACGCTGAAGACTGAAAATTGATGCTTCTATCAGATTAACTTTCTATTTTTTGGGTATAAAATGTTGTCTTATGGATCTACCATTTAACCGCTCTTGTGTCAACTTGGTGTTATAATAGTAGCGCCGCCTCTACGGTAGTCTTGAGGTCTGTCTATTTTCAGGTTAAGAGAAGGCTATTTTTTTTAATTTTACCACTGGAATGACTGGCTCGGTTACCGAGCCAGACATTCCAGTGGTAAATTAAAAAAGATAGTCTTCTCTTGGCCTGCAAATGGACACTGACTAGGCAAAAAATTTAAATATCCTAGACTATTAACCATATAATCACAAAGCCGGTCAAAAGACCAACTCTTTAATAAATATATTCCTAACGTCCAGTTGTAAATTTGCAAAAAAAACCCACCCGTTCTCTTGGCCAGCAAATGGTCACTCACTGAGCAAATATTTGAATTTTCTTTGAAAATCTTGACAAATGAAAGGGTTAATTGATACAAGTAGTATTTTGAGCGCTTTGAGGCGCTGTTGATACAAGAGGGGTTACGGAAGCCGTTACCTTGTTTCACTTCCGGACTCTAAATCACACACTGACAATTGAAACGGGCAGATTGGAAAATATTGAAAGAAATGACAGATTGCGTAGGATATGCAATGAAATAAACGATTTAAAATCATTTTCTTTACACTTGCAGAAAATACGACGATGAGCGATCAAAATACAGTCCGCAATACTTTATCGCAAGTTTCAACCGAGGCAAAACAAAAGATTTATTAAAGGTGCATATTCACACCAGAATGATTGAAAATAAAAAATTTTAAATTGCATGTCTTTAGAGGCTTCAGTTGTGTGGCTAGATGTAATGAAATGAAATAAAATCTTAACATATCATGGTTTCATTACGTATAAAATCTTTTATGTTGTGAAATTGAATTAGAGACACGAATCTCTAATTCAATTTCACAACTTAAATTTTTTATTAATTTATACATAATGAAATGATCATAGGTTAAAATGTATTTCGTTTCACTTCAATGATGTAGACAGATTAAGCCTCTAAATGTATACAACTTTAACTACTTTATTTTCAACATTCTCGTGTGAATATCTACCTTTAACTATATGCGATCTACATGTTCTCATAAAACTGTGTGCATTTTGACTATTTTGACTATTTTGTACTACTACTGCTACTACTACTACTACTACTACTACTACTACTACTACTACTACTACTACTACTACTACTACTACTACTACTACTACTACTACTACTACTACTACTACTACTACTATTTGAGCTTGAACTTACCAAACTGCTTGAAAATAAGTGTTAAAATTGTGACCTTGTACTTGTAGAGACCTAAATTATGTGCCTATAGATATAACTAGAACACATTTACTGAAGTATTAAGGAGTATTATAAACCCTCTTCTCACATGATCATTGAACATGTCTGATGCTGATCTGATAAAAAGTCTAAGTGTTGTCGCAGTTCAAAGATCCATAGTTAAAATTACCATAGTTTTACACAGGGTATGGAAAAACTGATTATTGAAAACCGATAGCCTTGACCCTAATGTATAAAATAGTGTGTCCTGATTTTCTATAGTGAAATTTTGTATCAAAATCATAGGCACCTTCAGCGTAACGTCGTACTCGTATGCTACGCTCTATGTTTATATATATATATATATATATATATATATATATATATATATATATATATATATATATATATATATATATATATATAGAAAGGTGCGAAAGGACGATTAGTAAAGGGTGTAATCATCGGCCTATCACGAAAAAGCATGGATATGTATCAACTAAATAATATACTGAACCTCAAGTGGATACATGCATCTTCCAAACGGTGCATAAATTTAGGTCAACAGACACGCCTATAATTACACACTATATCAAATACTTGGCAGAAATGCGATATCATTTCACGTAGAACTTATACATTTTACCGACTCCACGGTTTTGATAAACAACAGCGAATCTTGGAGTCGGGTAATTGAGAAATAGCATATTTGGTACCCGTTTAAACACGATCGTTTGCAGCGTGCAATAGAAATGAATGATTACAAATCTATATCCAGTAACATTGTGTTTCAACAGGAGTTTTTCAAAACAGAACTTATATTAGCTATATTTGTGGGAGGTTTTTGGTTATCACTTTCCGGATTTTCTTTCTCGTTCAGGCTTCTCTGATAATTTTGGTTATTAGAAACGAGTTGTATATAGGACGAATTGACTGGATATTTTAACATTGATATTTGTAACTAGGGACTCGATTCCACCAAATGGAACCTGATAATTGCTCTAACGAACTGGACCATTTTGAAATTTGTAAACATTGCGCAACGAAATGGATGGGTTCTGTTGAATTGACGCGAAGGTAGTCTTACTAACATTTTTATCAACCAAAAGTTGCGAATTGTCGGTTTATTGAAATAATTTACAACTTATTTATACAAATTGATGTGCATCTCATATGAAATTAAGGTAGTATTGAATACTTTAAAAATGTCACATTTTGTTACGTATATTAGTTTGACGGGGATTGTCGTCATATACACATAAATGTTTTCGTATATTATGAATTTCTTGGTGTGGTTTTGTCCAAATGCTATACAGCGTCGGACAGATATATGTATCCGCTTTAAGCGCAACATATTATTTAGTAAATAAACTCCATTGGTTTTATGCCAGTCCAGAGGAATCGCAGTAGCATCATAACATCAATCACAACTGATGCAAACCTTTAGTCTATAATATATAAATAGGAGAGGGTACAACGTCACGTTAAAGTGGCTATGATCAAAATCAAGGAAAAGGCCATTAAATTTCAAATAAAGGAGAAATTAATGAATTAAAGGTAAAGGGAGACAATTCATGCAAAAAACTGACCAACTTTTGTTTTTGGCATGAATTACCTCCCTTTATCTGTTGAAATTGATTGAGTCAATTAAATATTGGAAATGTAAGGGAGTACATTTCATATGGGGCATTTTGGGCACGGATAAGCGTATTCCTCGGAAATTATTCACTGGATCCAAAAGAAAAATAAAAGCATCCCAGGCCCTAAGGTTTACTGAAAGTGTCTCATGTTTGGAGGCTAGAAATCGCAAATAGTACACAATGGACCAGGTAAATATGTAGGTGTCAGATGCGGGTTAACAGATGCTAGAATTCTGTTAAGTTTCTCTATGATCTGCAAAAAACTCTAATTCCAATTTCCAATTGGACTTTTTGGAAAAGAAAACGTGGAATTCTCGGGAACAATACACCAGATCCAATTTGTGTAGATGATCTATACATGCCTGGTGCGTACCAGAAATGTACCAAGTTTAGATATGATATTTCAAAAACTGGGTCATTTATCATCAAATCAATTTCCAATACATTCCCTATTGACATACTTGTCTACGATACAAAAATCTCAATATCTCATGAACTGTTCGTGATATCGGAGTTCTGTAAATTGTGTCTGAGAGGCAATTCAGCCCCGGATCAGGCGATCTAATTTGCAACAACCCGACCATAATTCCGTCATCTATCAGCAAATCATGGAAATACTGTTTAGTGTACAGAGTTGCAATAATAGATATGTTAATATGTTCACTAATGATTTTATTTTAGTAAGCAATAGTAGCTTCTGGTATCTAGGGATGTTAAGAATGTCAACCCTCTGACACGGACAGAAGATAGAATTCCCATGATGTCAAACAATTGTTTTTATGCAGCATTTTCTAAAAAACTGGTCACTGAACTGAAAAGATTTTTGGGTCAACTTGCGGGTCAACAGATCCTAGAAATATGTTAGGTTTCAAGATTATCCCGAAAAAACCCTAGGAGCAGTCGCTGACCAAATATTTCTCCCATACATTCTCTATGAGACATGTTGGGAATGGAAATGCAGCTTTCTGAAAGGTTAACAAGTTTGCCAATGATTTTATTTTATTAATCAAAAGTAGTATAATGTATCTACGTATATGCCAAATATCAAGCATCTGACCAACCTAGAAATATGAATTATCTTGATTTAAAAAAACTGGGCTTATGCCGGATTTTCTCAAAAACGGGTCACTGTACCCAAAATATATTTTGGGTCAACATGTGGGTCAAGACATGCTAGAAGTTTTTACAGCTTCAAGATGATAGAAGCAAAACTCTAGGAGCAGTCAGTATCCGAATATTTCTCTCATACATTTCCTATGGGGACATGGTGGGTATGGAAATGCAGAGTTCTGAATGGTTAACATGTTTGTTAACGATTTTATTTCATTAATCAAGAGTAATATAATACATCTACATATCTGCCAAATTTCAACCATCTGAACGCCCTAGAAATATGAAGTATCTTGGTACCAAAAAATTCAGCGCATGCCGGATTTTCTCCAAATCTGGTCACCGTACGCAAAAAATGGGGGGGGGGGGGAGATGCAGATCAGCACACGCTAGAAGTCTGTAAAGATTCAAGATGATTGAGGAAAAACTCTAGGAGTAGTCGCTGTCCGAATATTGCTCCCATACATTTCCTATGGGACTTTTTGCCCGCGGAAATGCGGATATTCGGAAACCATACACCCGATCGAGAAGAAACATAATAGCAAACTAGATCGCAAGAGATACTACAAGTTGATCAACGTTGAAGTTGAGCAGATCAAAACAGTAGGAGGAGATAGGTTGCGAAAATCCTTGAGAATAATAATAATAATAATAAGAAGAAAGAGCCTGAGAAAAAACAATAATCGCAGATTAAATGAAACGAAATACATCGTAACATATAATGATGATTTCATTACGTATACAATAATTTTTTTCAATTTATGAAATTGAATTAGAACGAGTCCCTAATTCAACTTGACAACTAAAATTATGTTAATTTATACTAAATGAAAGCACCATATGTTAATATTTAATTGGTTTAATTACATCGAGATACACAAGTTAACCCTCTAAAAGTACGCAATTTTAACAATTTAGTTTTCAAACAGTTTGGTGTGCGTGTATATGCACTTATAAGAACAGAATCGATAGTATATATTAGATGCCTATCAAGTTCACTTTATTTAATTAATTCGTCGAGTACAGGTATATCTCTATAATGCGGCTGCGATATACATTTGGCACCCATATAGGCCTACGGAGCGACAATTTCAGTAGGCATCGGCAAATGTAGATCAGTTGCGGAATTTATAGTCATCGACCATTCTCGGCTTCAACGTAATCAACGTAGAGCTCAGCTGCTCATTCCTATAGCGTATAGAATGTACATTTCCAGTTTGAGCTATGTCCGCCTATCTGAAGTCAAGCTTAACTCACGCTTTGCCGTGTTGGGATCGCTCGGTTCCCGAACGCGCTGACTATCAATTTCTAGAAAACTATACTGGTAAGCTGTTGAATATTTTGAAACTAATTTGGCTGGGTGCTGTTGCGGCCAGTCAAATAAGTTTCAGAATATTAAACAAAATGTTTATTAAATGGCAAAGACATACACTTCGTACAACAACACTTAGCCCGTCACCCATTATGCGTTTGTGACGAACGAGTCAGTCATTCCAGTGGTAAAATTTCAAAAATAGTCTTCTCTTGGTCTGCAAATGGACATTTTCCATGAGAAAATTGAAAATTCGAGGGTCAAAGGGTTAAGTACATCGACTGTATGCATAATATATACATGCATGTGCACACGAATCACAAATAAGCACAGAAACTGGTCTTAAAATAACCTGGTCAGCGCCTAAATTACATGTGGGTCAATAAATTTAGCGTTTCTGTTTGTTTTTGCTAAATTTACATATCAGCAGTTTTACAAATAATGGACCTTTCCAAGTTTATACATCTATCATATGACGTAATATTACACCATAATCGACTAAGTGGCGTATGTGATGACGTCATAATCATGACGTCATAAATGACTCAATATAGCCCGTCTTTAACGCTTAATAGTCCGACACGTCGTACGAATTGACGAATTGTATGTATTTACCATTTAATACAGGTTCTCTTGAATATTTTGAAACTAATTTGTCTGTGGCAGCAACAGCACCCAGTCAAATTAGTTTCAAAATATTAAACAGCTTACCTGTGGAGCCTATAGTTTTATGAAAATTGATAGTTAGGGAGCTCAGGGATCGATCGGTCAAACCACGAGTGAGGTGTGGGTGCAGCCTCGCTAGAGATGGGCGGTGAATAGCTAAAACAAGAAAGGCCAATTAAGGCACGCTAAAGGCTCACAAATGTAACGTTTCTAGGCAACGGAGGGATCCGATCTGTTCCTCTTGTATCTGGCGCCATAATCAAATGCGTCACATGTATAGCTGACGTCACAATAAAAAATAATGTAGCCCTGTCACGAAAATCGAAAAAGTCTATCACGAAGTTGCAAGAATGTATGTAGTAGAGGACTTATAGTATTTTTAAAGGGAAAAAGTATGATAAAGCTGGATCTTTGCATACAGCTTCTCTACAGCATTAGTAGCAACATATTAATAGTCCCCGGGTTTCCTCCTTGAGCTAAATCCAGAAATGAATTAAATATGTTAATTAGATTATTTATTTTTAGTAATCCAACAAAAAATCTCAAAAAAATCTAATGTGTCAGAAATGGGTCAAGTATGGTATCTATCGAAATCGTATCGTATAGAGCTAAAAAGTAAGAACTAAGATAAAAATTAAGTCATAGCTTATTAATTAGATAATTAATTAATATTATTTATGGCATAAAATGACATAAGATAGGGTTCCTCTCAAATGTATGTTGAGTGTGGTATCTACCGATAGGAAGTTATAGACCGAGCTAGTAAATCGCATTAAAAATATCATATCCCCAATAGCCAATTATATAATTGGATAATTAGATAATTAATATTTCCAAATAATACCAAACGTTCAACACAGCTCACTATATCTAGTTAACAAACTGCAAGATTTGGGACGTTTATTATGTTGTTACTAATGTGTTAATGAAGCTATATATATGTATATATGTATATATATATATATCACCGTTCGGTTTGTGGATCTGGGGGACGATCCACCCTCAAGCGGATGATAATCTCTCAAAACACAATGATGTCCGTTAAGTTTCAATATTCAGTGGTTCTTATTCTCTGAACGAATTAAGCTAAATCACAACTTTGAGACAATGTAGGGTCACTTATCTAATCTTTATTAATCATTATTGCACGAGATCTTCATTCCACAGTTTATAATTTAAGATGAATTATTCTCTTTTATCAAATATTTATTATCTAACATTTAAACTTTCCTTCTTAATTAACCAATTTCCTTAGCAAATTTCTTATAACACTTTTTCTTTATTCTTGTCAATATTATCTTTATATTTCAGTACAATTCATTATCCAACACGAGACCTTATGAAAGACTTATATTTCTTTTAGACAAATGATTCTGAATCTTATTGTTTCTAAGTCCAAAACTTATAACGAGAATGACAAGTGATTCCAAGAATGATCGAAAACGGAATGCCCAAAGTGGGCGCTTTTCCCTTTATAAAGGTTTCTGGACCTTCACGTGACCATTATTGACTTCTGGACACATGTTCAATGAATTTCACCTACGTCATAGTCAGATCCAGCCTAGGTCATAATTTATTCCTGTATGTCATAGTGTCTCAGCCTGGATAACAAATTGGAACTGTCAAACTGAATAGTATGCATGGATTCTTGTAATTGCAAATCTGATAGAATCGAAGCCAGTAATGGACTTTTATACCGTATAGCATCCATGCATCAAGCTTCAGTTCTATTCCAGTACCAAATCTGACAGTTTTCGCATTAGTTTGGACCAACTTCTCCCATTACTGAGAGTGTAATGCGATCACTGTATGATTTAGTACACTTTTAGGACCCTGTCTTTTACCCAAACTAATTACTATAGAGAACAGTTAACACGCACTGGCACTATGTATAATTCGTCTGCTCTGTATAATATCTTCTTCCCCTTTTCCTTCTATTTAATTCTTAATTTCATTATTTATTGGAACAAAGCAATTTGCCTTGAATGAACTATTGAAGGCCCAGCATATGATATATATATATATATATATATATATATATATATATATATATATATATATATATATATATATATATATATATATATATATATATATATATATATATATATATATATATATATATATATATATATATATATATATATATATATATATATATGGTGTGTCCTTGATGGGAGCACCGAATTGCTCAAAATCATCTGCGTTGAACTGTCAAATTCCCGCCGTCTCTTTCAACTGACTGATTAATGACAAAATCAACTAAACGGGTTTTAGGCGCTCTGTTGAATCACGAGCTGGCATAAGCACAGCTATATCAACCAGAAGTCGCTTCGTTATGGATGTGGGGGTGGGGGTGGGTGGGGCTAGGATGGGGGCAACTTCTTCACACACCCGCATGGCCTGTTAGGACTGATAAAAATCCCCTTCTGTTACATACACAGATATCTGTGCAACATAATCAGGCTATATGGCAAAATATTACAACTATGCAATAACTGTTTTCGATGGATATGGTACATTATCAGCTAAAGCAAGTGAGCAAAATAGGCGCGCTCATCAAACGTGACCTCTGCGAACATTGAAGTTGCACCAAACGATGACGTCACCGTTTCACAAAAGGACTTTTTGGGAAATGGGAAGAATAAAAGCAGATTAATCAACGGATTGGCATATGAGCTGGAACAATATAACAAAGAAGTGAAGAAGGCTGGGGAAGATGCTGATAGGCTGATTGTATCAACTATACTTGACGCATGTGATCGAGCTCAAACAACACCACTTGTAGTCATTGCAAAGGATTCTGACATACTAGTTATATTGGTATCTCTGGCCAAACAGGCAGAAAATCTTTACATGCTTACGTCTCGCAGTCCTGTGGCACTTTGTGATATAAAACAGATTCAAGGTAGTTTGGGAGATTTTACACCTTTCATTTTTGTGCTACATGCCATTACTGGGTGTGACACATCAGCCATCCACATCCAAACAATATCAAAAGCTTGCAAACTGATGCACTCAAATAATGAACTAGGTCTGATAATGGATGTATTCTTGAATGATAGAAGTGCTAGTGCGGAAGTAGCCAATGCTGGTGAACTGTCTTTAATAAAACTGTATGGCGCGATTCCAAATGTGGAAACCTTGAACAGATATCGTTTCGTTTCATACAAACGCGGAGTGGCAAAAACATCACTGACGCAGAAATTTTTTAACTTAGCAACTTTACCACCAATATGTGCGGCAGCTCGTCAGACCAATTTATGCAGAATCTTGAATTTTAATGATTTTTGCCAACTATTGTCGAAATAATTACGTTGATAATCATATATATATATATGACGTCATGATCAACAACGTGACGTGTAGGATGACCTCATAATCAATTACGTCATTAAATACGTAGCTAAGTCCGTCACGAACCCTTAATTGATGACGGACTAAGTGCTGTTGTACGAATTGTATATCTTTACTATTTAATAAACGCTCTGTTGAATATTTTGTAACTAATTTGACGGCGCGCAGCATCCAGTCAAATTAGTTTCAAAATATTCAACAGCTTGCCCGTATTGTTTTCTGGAACTAGATAGTCAGTAAGTTCAGGGATCGATCGATCCCAACACTGGAAAAGCGTTGGCCGCGCTTATCTAGAGATGTGCGGGGTATTGCTAAACCCTGACTCCTCCGTTAACCATTTAGCACTCGAATTTGTTCAGGAAAATTGCAATTTTCTTATAGAAAATGTCCATTTGCAAACCAAGAGAAGCCTATTCTCGAGCCAGTCATTCCAGTGGCAACATTTCAAAGATTGTCTTCTCCTGGTCTGCAAACGGACATTTCTCAAGACAACTGCAGAAGCTGATATGAGTTTTAAAAGGGTTAATACTACTACTACCAGTAATAGCGGGATATCTCTAGCATCTCTTGTTTCTTTAGCAATCTCAACATTGTGAGTCAGTGAGTGTGAGTGTGTGTGTGTGTGTGTGTGTGTGTGTGTGTGTGTGTGTGTGTGTGTGTGTGTGTGTGTGTGTGTGTGTGTGTGTGTGTGTGTGTGTGTGTGTGTGTGTGTGTGTGTGTGTGTGTGTGTGTGTGTGTGTGTGTGTGTGTGTGTGTGTGTGTGTGTGTGTGTGTGTGTGTGTGTGTGTGTGTGTGTGTGTGTGTGTGTGTGTGTGGGTGGGTGGGTGGGTGGGTGAGTGAGTGAGTGTGAAAACTTCTTTCAGCTGCAATCAGTTTTTTGTCAACCGTCTCCCCTGTGTCTTGTCCACTGCGAGTAGCTCCTTTAAGTTCTTCCTCGTCCTTAGTGGTTCTAGATTATGTTCTTTCAGGTCTTCGTCTGGTCGTTGAACACCAGAAATAGTCCCTACCGAGGAAAAAGAATTTGGTATCGCTGGAAGCGTAATCTTATGTACAATAACGTGTCAAAAGTCCATAAAATCCGCAGTATTTTAGTATTTTGGAGTCAACATGGATTTATAATATGCTAATGTGGGCGTAGACCCGGGTGGGTGGGATGGGTGGCTATATCGGCCCACCTCCATTTCTTGGTCACAGGGAATGGGTTACAGAATCAGTTGCACACACGCGCGAGCGCACGCACACACGCACGCAAGTAGTAATGGGGCGTATAGACGCTATTGTTCTTCACTGCAGGGTGTCTTTGAGAACAATGGCGAACAGCCTCCCAGAGGGTTGAACAATGGCGAACAGCCGCCCAGGGGTAAAGAACAATGGCGAACAGAGGCACACGGTAGAGAGATTTTGAGAACAATGGCGAACAGCCTCACACACATGAGAGATTAGAGAACAATGGTGAACATATTCGCACACTTGAGAATCAATATTCATGGTAAAATCCCATAGTACTTCCTGAAAATGTTAACCCTTAAAAGTTGTGTATTTTACGTTTTAGCATAGCGTCGGCGCCCCCACCCCTCCGTGGTACCGTGGTATGTAAGGTAAAAATAATAGAGTTTAAGAGGTGTTCTGATAATAGGATGTAAAAAAGAGGTCGTCTGATAATGTCATCTTTCTCTATGAGGAGGAGGGAGGAGGCTGAGCTTTCTCTATGAGGAGGAGGGAGGAGGCTGAGGCGGAATGCTATGGCGGCCGGTCGGTCGCTGCCTGGTGCTGTTATCAGACGACCTCTTAAACTCTACTTTTTTACATCCTATTATCAGAACACCTCTTAAACTCTATTATTTTTACATATTAAATTTACATTCATCTGATTTAGATGTGTACATGCGTATAAAAAGATGTATTATACCAGTATGCGCCGAATATCCATTCTGTTTCGCGGCAGGAATATTTTTAGAAATAAAATTTATTGAGAAAATGAACATACTAATCTCTGCAAATGAATGGCATAATTTGAGATGTAATAAAACATATTTGACGCATATGGCGCGTGAATATCATACAGCTTGTAGTATTCCTGAACACGAAATTAATAGTACTGATTGGAACAAATTTCAGGAACATTTTCGCAATCAATTTTCTATTCAAGTCTACTCAGAGTCAATGTATGAACGCCTATTCGGTAGCGCTTCCCCGAGTTTACTGTGCATAGATCGTATGCATTCAGAATGTGATAATCATATATCCTTAATCACGTCTATGGCTGCATTTCTTATGGTACGTAATTACTGTACGCAGTGTAATGCGTCATACTCTAATGATCACCCATGCGCTGCACGGTGTCGTAGTTGTCAGGCACCTTATTCTGATAAAGGAGCTTGCACTTCTACAGACATAAGATAATGTGTACTGATTGTCATCATAAGTTTTATAACCGACACTGTATGGTGAACCACCTCTCTAATGGGACCTGCGAAATGGTGAAGGCATGTCCCCACTGTTTCAGTCGCATACGTAAAGATGACGATGAACACGTATGCGGTATGACAAAATGTCACTCGTGTAAAGAAAAGTATGTCATTACTGAAAATCATACATGTTATCATAAAGTAATTGAAGAACCTATTTTGTTATTGTTCCATGCACGCTCTATGCGTACGAATGCTGCAATTGTAGTTACGAAGATTTAAAAAAATAAAGCATTTATGATGCAGAAACATATTTATCGCCTATTGACAGTAGCAATACTAATATTCTAGCTGAGCATAAAGTCAATCTCGTGGTTGCCAACATATGTTGTGATGCATGCTTCGAGCAACCGCTTCAAGATGATTGCTCTACATTTCATCAAGGCACGAATTATGGATATGTTCACTTTCACGGGTTAGACACAGTGGATCAGTTCATTAGCTGGTTGACACATGTTAAGGCTGTGCATGTCGGTAAAAGAATCACTAGAAAATATGTTTTCTCTGACTACTTGGTGATCGCTCACAATGCACGTGCCTATGATTCTCTTTGACTCCTTCAATGCATTTGCAAAACCACTGACCTGCATCTTAAACCTACACATATTATCATGCATAGTCGTTCAGTTCTCTCATTTGACGTAGGCACTATTGGGTTTATAGATTCCATTAACTTTTTTACTTTTTCATTACGTAAGGTGGGTGATGCTTTTAATATTCCTGTTCATAAGGGGACATTTCCCTGTCAGCTCAACATGCCTCCGTAATTGGGGTAAGGTAATACCCTTTCCCGAGAGGAAGATATTCTGTCCACAAAATATGAATGTGAATGAATTAATTGAATTTGATCGCTGGTACAACAACCAGATATCAAGACCCGAGCACTACAATGTTGATAAAAATCGCATCGAATATTGTAATGATGACGTAACTGTCTTGCGTTTAACCATGTCTAGATTTAAGACTTTATTTTCTGAATCGTCGGATGGTCAAAACCCATTTGTGACAGGGATAACACTAGTGGGAGCATGTAATGCAGCCTATTGCGCTTTATGGCTTCGACATGAGAGTGTACTGACTTTACCTGATTTCTCACTAAGAGCAAAACGTGCTTATAGTGTTTTGGGTGTAGAATGGATGGAATGGGGCAGTCAAAGCGAGGATCGCCAAATCGCGCATGCACTAAATGGGGGTGAACAGAAAATAATGCGGACATTATGTGGATGGAATTGATGTATCTGAAAATATAATTTTTGAGTTTCTAGGTTGTAAATTCCATGGACATGAGTCTGCTTGTTGCGGTGATAGGCGTGATGCGACATATACACCATATGGCGATCAGACATATGAAGAAGCATATTCTGCACTTCAATGTCGCATTTCTTTATTTGAATCGCATGGATATATCGTGAGAACTATGTGGGAATGTGACTTTAAGAAACAAGTTGCTGATTCCTCCATCCTAAATGATTTTATCACCGAATTGAACTTAGCCCACCCAATATCTCCACGTGAAGCGCTATTCGGTGGATGTACATCCACGATTCGTTTATTTATGGAAGCAGATGAGAATACCATGCTTGAATATTAGACTGCGTTTCATGTATCCTTCAGTGATGAAATAATGTTGTTTGCCAGAAGGCTCATATACGGTTCTAAGAGGCAATGACTTGAGTGATAAGATGGCGCATGACTTCTTTGGTCTTATTAAATGCAAAGTCCTTCCACTGCGTGATTTACACTTTCCTATGCTACCTGCTAGAATAAATTCATGTCTCATGTTTGTACTATGGGCCGAATGCGCAAAAAAAATGAACAATCTTCTGTATGCGAACATATGGAAGAACAGCACAGTTTATGTGGAACATGGACTACTCCAGAGTTACAGCTAGCTATACGCAACAGCTATGTCATTAAAGAAATGTATGAGGTATGGCATTATCATGAATCATCGCAATATGAGCCGCATGGCGACAATGGGTTATTTTCAGAATACATTAACCATTTCTTTTTAATTAACCAGGAAAGTAGCGGTTATCCTGATTGTGTCGGTAGTGAGAGTGAAAAGGCGAATTACGTGGCTAACTATTATAAACATGAAGGAATACAGCTCGACCATGCCAAAATATCGAATAACCCAGGTTTGCGCTTTGTTGCTAAATCCTATTTGAATATTTTGTGGGGAAAATTTTCTCTTCGTGATCATAAGAAGAATAGCATGACATCAACACGTAAAGGTCTTCTCTTCCTTCTGAATGATAAAAGTAAAACTGTAGGCTCCATTACATTCATGAATGATAGTCTTCTAATGGCCTCCTATTCAGTCAATGATGAGTACATTCAGTCACCATTAAATACCAACTGTATTCTTGCATCTTTCGTGACAGCTTATGGCTGAATAAAACTGTACGATGTCTTGTTCTTACTCGGACGCTGCGTAGCCTATCACGATATGGGTTTGGTGGTATTTAGTACCCGAGAAGGTGAGCCGGCCATTCAAGAACGAAGTGGGTATCTAGGTTCTTGGATGAGTGAAATCCCCTCTGATTATGAATTAACAAGTTTTTGTGCACTCGGTCCAAAAAACTATAGTTATGAAATGAAGCGTCGTGATGATCCATTGGTTGTTAAACAGGTAACGAAGGTTAAAGGTTTAGCACTGGGTGCCAGACAATCAAAACAAGTTAATTTTGATACAATGAAAAAATCCATTGAACAAATTATAAATGATGGTGGAATTATGGATAGTAATAGCGTACTATTAAGCTACCCATCAAAGATCATGTGCACTGATCATTTTAGAATTCTTTCAGTAAATAGCAGTAAGATTTTCAGAACCGTCTTTAAAAACGAATTTTGAAACTGGAAGATTTATCATCAGTACCATATGGTTACACTAGCATAATATAAATAGTAACATTGCACTTTTTTCCGTCAGCATGTAAACAATGTCCAATGTCGGTGTCATCCATGTCCGCCGAAGCTGCACTAGCTGCTCACACTATGATAGCAAATATTGCTAGTCTGTGTAATGCTGATAAGGATAAGATGTGTGCATTGTTTATGAGGAGCATGCAGTTCGCTTTAAGCGATGACAAACTTAATGCTGGAAAAATTATACTCATGTCTGAAATTAACAAGGGTTTATTAACCAAATATGGGATAGACATAGTGCATTGGGTTCGTGTATTATTGTTGCGAAGTTACATTAAACGATGTCTTTCCCATTCATAGCTTATGCTTAGTTATCGCACGCATTTCAAGTCTTATATTACCGCAAAAATATTATGACTGAAAGTTGTTGGCATCCACCATGAACTTACAGTCAGGCAGTTTTCAAAATATTTTGCGCATCCAGTGATAATACCTTTTTAAGACTTTGGTTTACCGAGTCTCTCAGTCATGTAATGGTTAAAAGTTGTTCGTGCATGTTATTGCTCACAAAGTGTGCATTGGATGGTAGAAGACAGCATTCGTACCACATTTATATGACCGTTATTGATCGAACAAACACGTGGCATACATTTAAATTAAGCGTGTCTATGTACATCATTGTAACACACATGTTCTTCTGTACGCCATTGTGTGCATGGTATTTTCACCAGATGGCATTCAACCATGTGCGGCTGTTTGTTATTGTTACTAATGATATATAAATGCCATTGTTTCGCACTATGATTATTCATTCTCCACAATGTCGTCTGATCCTTGCTTTAAATATTTAAATCACTCTGCGTTTTGGTGCGATCTTGGTAATTCGTGTAACGGGCGAACAATACGTTTTGGCGAAAAGTGTTGTATTGATCTATGGCAGTTTCATCCTGACGGTTATCCTACTAAATGCGGTTTATATCTCAGTGTAGTAGCATTTAAACAGCTGTTACAAATCATACCCGATCTTGAAGACCCGGTAAAACATGCGCGCATAAAAAGAAGGCATACTATTTACATATTCTTTGGACAATTCTGTTCGCATTTCTATCTGTGACGAATTTCCGTGTATTGACATATGCTATTTTTTCTGCTCTGACGCAGAACCACGTGCCACATGTTGTGGTTTATACTTGCAAGACAACTAGTGGGACTCATTGAAACAGAATGCGAGTAATTTGCTGGCAGCATTACCTAACTTTTATGTGCCTTCCAACGTGAGCGGTGATGTGTTGTTTAGCCCAATACCGCAGTGCTTTTATGGTGTGTGAAAACGAAAAAGCGAGAACATGAATGACATTCCATCCACTAGTGATTCCGCAGAGATGTCTAATCACACCACACTTACTAAGGACACTATATATCTCGATACGTTTTTAAGCGATGATGAACTAAATCTCGTCGATGATGATACCGTCAAACTGTGTCACTATTGTAAAACTATGTGTCAGTCACATAATTATTGTCCTACGGATCATGTGCAAAAGATTAGTCAGAAATTATTCGCATTCATGCTGTGTGAAAAGATACATTCTTTGGTTGTGTGAGATTGTTACGGTTGTCTAGTAAATCATCCGAGTCAATGTGAACATTCTTGTTTAGGGATTGATGTTGACCTTAACTGTATAATGAGGCAGCATTATTAGAAATGGACGAAGCCGAATATTGTGCTCAACTAGCCTGCCATTACGATATATATGAACATTGTACTGATCTGTACCGCATGTGTATGACGGAATGGTATAGGTACATTGTGGATATGATATATGAAAAACAGATGTTGTCGCCACAACTATAATTAATATTTTCTCTATGTGCGTATTAATTTATTTAGTTTTATTTAAAATTAACCAGGTGTTATGCATTAAACACACATACTTTTTAATAAAATCATATGCGTATAATTAATAACATAATTAATTGTTTTATTTTGTCAATCATAGCTTTGGAAAATATGTCGTATTTGTTTTTATTTCGTATAATCGTATCTTTGTAACGATATGTAGGCCCTATTATTGATGTCTGTATTAATAAAAAAGTTTTAAAATTGTATTTCACTTGTTCGGTACTAGCACCTTGCTCCCTCTCTTTATCTGTCACTAGCGACTCACTATTCCTCCGCATACACTGGTATGCCCGCTTTTCACTTGACAGAGGCACTTGGCGGTGCATGCCATTGCTATTCTTTAGAGAAGAATGGTCCAGGTGAATGATTGATGGAGTGAGATGAATAGCACATTTCATCATGTGCATACTTAAATGAAACGCCATTATATGGTTTATATGGTTTTGTTCCATTTCATGGTAAAATATTCGCCGAATATGGTGTTTATCTTTGTAACTATTTAAAGCTGACATGGATTCGTCACGCAAGTATCTGATGTCATAATCATACACTTAAATGTTCATAGCATTTCTGCTAAGATACGTAGCGTGTATATGACGTCACAATCATATTCTTAAACGTTCATAGCATTTCTCCTATGTCTCGAGTATCTGATGTCACAATCATAGCATTTCTCCTAATTTTATGATGCAATCATAGCATTCCTCCTAAGTTACGTCTCGAGTATCTGAGGTTACAATCACAGCATTTCTCATAATTTACGTCACAATCATATTCTTAAATGGACATAACATTCCTCCTATGTCTCGAGTATCTGAAGTCACAATCATAGCATTTCTCCTAATTTTATGTCGCAATCATATTCTTAAATGATCATAGCATTTCACCTACGTTACAAGTATCTGACATCACAATCATAGCATTTCTCTTTCATCATGAGTATCTGACATCACAATTATATTCTTAATGCTCGCTAACCAGTAAGCATCGATAAAGTATTCGCAGAAGAATAACTACATATTACATACTCCTTAGTCGTACATGGACGTGCGTGTGCTGACACAATGGCAACATCACTTGACTGCAATTCTGTGCTACGTCACCTATTTACTATGTTCGTCTGTGGACCAACACAGTGCGATAAAACTGAGATGATAAAAGCACTAATAAGAGATCCCTGGTGTAGTTCGGATCGACCGGTCAGGTACCGGCCATACCAGCTAAGCTGGGTACACATCGCCCGTCTAGGATTTGTTTCCTGAATACGCCCCTCTGGGTAGAGCTATAAGTGTATATAGGCCTATGGGAGAGAGAGCGTGTCTAAAAGCGACTAAGTTTGCTAAAGCGCATTATGCGCATGTGCGCGCTGGGATGCTGTTTCACGGAGAGTATAAAAGGAGAAGCGATCCAGTGATCGAGAGCATCCTCGGCCAGGGGCCGAACAGGTTGGACCTGTACTAGCTACGATCGACAGATATTACGCATATGACTTCAGTTTCCGTCGTGTTTCCATAGCTACCAGTAACCACCCCACCACACTAAAACAGTTTTGTAACCCCCCATCTGCGGGAGTAATTTGGAACTTTTGATAATCGTTCACAAATACTACATCTACATTCGGAACACGAACTTGCGGTGAGGCCTTTGCGGCCTGAAAATGTGAGTCTACAGATGTAGAGGCAGGATGTTCTTTGATGGATAACTCGCCGGATCTGCCGGCCATGCCTAAAAGTGGTATTTCAAATGACGCTGCACCAATCGTGTAGGTTCTTTCAACTTTCGACCGCAGCAAGTAAACTCTGCCCGGTGTGTCTTCAAAGCTGGTTGATGTACCCAGCACCGTGAAGCTTTGTTTTGTATCTTCATTTGGCTCTAACAACCCCACGGGAACCAACCTGTGGGAACCAGCCTGTGGGAACTTTCCAGCTTCCAGAGAGTCCATCATCTCACGTCGACTACGGATTGACGTGTCAATTTCAGTGACATGGTAGCCTAACTTAGGAATGACTACCAAGTATTCAAGTAACTATACTTCACCGATTAATTATTTCTCTATATAGGTTTTGTTAATTATCTCGTATCCGTATTAATGGTTCTGATGACTAAAAGGAACCGTAACGGTCTTAGGACCGATAGTTATAATTTCTGTATTTGTTAATAGTTATTTTCATTTTCCGCAATGTGTTGCTAACCGCACTATTGTAGGTTCGTTAACCTGTATTAATATATATATCTTGATTGTTGACACCGTATTGATTGTTCTGGTTAGATTATGTATGCATATGGTCAGTGGCCATCCGTTAACTTGTTTTGCCTAAGTTATAGAAAATATAGGACTGCAGTGCACATAGGAAACACTATACAGCAACATTTATATATGCAGCATTTTCTCCCGCCACCAACAATTTTTCACTGAGGTCGCTGTCCGTGCTATAACTCTGTTTAGCCTGGCATGCTACCGACTAAACCTTTTCTATTCAGCTCGATATGATAGGTTCAAAATGATTAGAGACACTTTCTTCATTACATACTGTGTAATATACTCTTCTCTTCCGGCAGTGCGATAATGTAGCCCCGCACTCCGGTAAGACTCATAACTCCAAGATATTGTCTCTCTTCATATTCCTCTTAGCCTTGTGGCTTCTTAATTATTTGGATGTCCCTATCCGCACCATGGGCTGATCCGTTTCTGGGAAACTATTGGGG
Organism: Chaetoderma sp. LZ-2023a; assembly: GCA_034401795.1. Lineage (NCBI taxonomy): Eukaryota > Metazoa > Mollusca > Caudofoveata > Chaetodermatida > Chaetodermatidae > Chaetoderma > Chaetoderma sp. LZ-2023a. The sequence continues at coordinate 173,290,931 of CM067369.1, read as the reverse complement.
TTTCCGAGCGGTGATGGCTAGGGTGCAGTATCATATACACCTCCACGCGTATCTTCGGATACTTAGTAATTAGCACTTTAAGCCAATGTAGGAAAGCACTGTGAAAAAACATGTATTAATTATTATTTTATTTACTGACAACCCTCCCACACTGCAGTGCAAAACTGGCAACTTGTATATAAAACTAACGACAGGTTAAACGGTTAGTTCCATAGGACCCGGTGATGGGCGAGATATGTATTCTCACCGAATTCTGTTAAAATGTCTGGGCATGATATTCAGATCTGCCACGCCCTCACGGCAAGGCCATTTATGGTGTGCATTCGTCTCTCTTACCCCCACCATAACGATAGGAGATATGGCCTAATAATGCTTCCGTGAAATGTAAACCATGTCTTGTAATGTTTCATGTGGCTGCGAAGCGGAATGTCCAGATTCTCACCCAGTTTGGAGATCCCGCTAAGTAACATGTGTGAGTGCTGTCTACAGTATTGATGTCCTTGGGCATCTGTTCTCCATGACAGCTGTGTCTAATAGCTAGGTAGATATCGGCCAGTTGCAGCCTAAACTAATTCTAGTCCTGAAAACACCTAAATGGAATTAAGCAAAGCAGAAGGCCTGCAGAAATAAAGTGGCAACTGCTAACTCAGCATATTAGGAAACACATAAGACAGTGACGAAGGAATCCATCGGGAATCTTCCATTCCATCTTCACGTAAAACAGTACGCACCCCTATAGTCATAATCTCACTAGGTATGGTCTTTTCTTTCTACAGCATTTTTGGTTTGAAATATTAGAGTGGGCCCATTTTTGCCTACTATTCTTCTCCCGCTTTAAGCCATGGCGACACCTTCCCGAGACGGAGGCCCACGCGAGGCACTTGCCTCTCGCAAGGATTCAGTTACTATGGTCAATGCCAGGATAATACTCCTCACCCAAACTAGCACTAGGAGTAGTGCCCGCGTGAGGCACATCACTTTTTCGTCTGAGATAGCCTTCTTCCTTTCAGATTAGAGGTATAATAACTTATATTAAGTTAAATAGCTATGTCTCGTGTACGGAAGCCTCCCTTGCGGTGATACCTCTGCAGACCTACGAGTCTGTGTGGTACCTCAGGGAGCCCCATGTTTAAAAGTTCATCTACCTGCCTCTATGTCTTGTATTTTCGTATGCTCTTACTGTAGTTTTATCTAGCATATTTTCAATTAGTTAGGTAAACGCATTGCATAGACTTATATTTTTAGGCCACCAAATCAAATCTTGTAAGTCCATAGATCACGAAATTGCTATGGACAGGAATACTGGTGACACAAATCTTTGGGATGAGACCGTTGTGTTTAATGTTCGTGACAATGGTCGCATGGCCCCACCAGAACGATTGAGTTCCACCGGCCTTAGGAGCCGGTTTTTGTTTCCCGCAGGGCAGTCTCGTTCAAGGTACGTCACCCCGAGACCAGATGCTAACCAGCATCATCACTCGTCATGCACTTATGGTGCGGCGACTCGACATGAGACATCGGAACATCACGACCCTACCCAGCGAGCTACAGGTGGCACCCGATGTGGGGCCCGAAGAACAACAGTAGTAACACGCAGCGAACTCACGCCCACACCATATAGTGAGCTCAGTTCAATCCCATCTCCATTCAGCGAGGACTCCCTCGATCAAGAGGTAGCCACATACGACAGATTCTCACCGACTATGCCAGAAATTCTGCAGAATCAACAACTCTGCACTATAACCTGTTTTCGCTTGTTAGCAATGGCACCTTTCGAGATGTCTCACAGGCGGGAACAGAATTTAGAACCATCTCAGACGTCCGCGATAGGCCAACTCCAACAGGGCCGAATCGTGGATGACTCCGACAAAGACCTGACTATGAGCATATCTACAGCCCTTCAGACTACTATCGTTCACCCATGTCATCTACGGAAACAGTATGGCCGGGTGATAATCCACCACATAGACAACCTCCCACACCACCGCCTTCTAGCAAAACACTATGTTCAAGGGGAACACCGCGGAGTCATCAGGAGGAATCAGCACCACCATTTCGCCAGTATATTAGTCATGCCACATATCATAACCATCAGCCACTTGCACCACCGCCATATGAGGAACGACAGTCCTCACCATGGGAGGAACGACCTCTGCACTCTCCACCACAAACTGCCTTCCATTCATAGACCCATGCCAGTCTATGGCTCAACAAACGGGGCAGACTCAGTAAATTGGAGTACGCATATCCTAGATCCTCGGCATTGGCATTGATGGGAGACACCAACACCAGCACCACTGGCGCCACGACCAACTACAGTTCAATCATCAACTTCTCAGATACCCACACCACCCGGATTTCAACCACTTCACTGTTCCCGCAGTTTTGGCCGAGTCATCCTCCCTCCCGAATTTAGCTGGGAGAATGACTGGACCAACTATAAAATCCAGTTCGAAATAATAAGTCGGACTAACCACTGGGACGATAGACAGATGGGTGAGTATCTTGCAGCAAAACTTTCGGGAAAAGCCCTGCAAGTTCTTGCGGATCTGGGAACGGATTGTACTCCCACCTACACCCAGTTGGAATGAGCACTCATGGAGAGATTTGGCGACACAGCTCTTGGAGAAACTAGTTGTCTGCAACTTAAAAGTCTTCGACGACACGTGGGAGAAACTCTCCCTGAGTTAGCTAGCCATATTCGAAGGCTAGTCACCGACGCATATCCGAGCATCAATACGGAGGGCGTACTTCACTTGCATCTCAATACTTTCATTGATGCATTAAGCGGTGAACCCGCTCTAAAAGAAAAGCTATTTCTCGGCGACCACAGAAGTTTGGGCCAAATAACGACAACCACGGTTTGTATCGAGAACTTTCTAGAGCGGGAGAAAAATAACCGGCGCCACCTCCATCCTATCAATGAGATAGAGGGTGTAGCTATCGCCCTGCCCACTAGTGTTCCCCCAGATCAGCAACACCAACCGCACAGACACCACCACCATCAGATATGCAGAAGACCAGTCATAATCAAGCACCTGGAGGTAGGGGCTGTGCTCGCAGAGTAGGGTACAGTGGAGCCGCAGGCCACGGAAACCAGCACAACAACAACAACAATGGCAACATGAGAGAGTGGATAGACGAGATCAATAAGCAGATCTCCGCACTCACCAATTTGGTAACCACACTCAGCACCAACCTCGCCACCACACAGTTTAGAACAGCAAACACTACCAGCACCACACCGCCACCGAACACCTGTTTCGGATGCTGTCAGCCACAACATTGGAGGGAGCGGTGTCCTAACCGACCTCCCTCTACAACGCCTGCTCCAGACCACAGCACACTGCAACCAGAGAAACAGTCAAACTCCTAAGGGTACCGAATTACATGGAGCCACTTCGGTGCCCATATCCTTCTCCCGGCTCAACTGCGGCTTTCACGCAACAACATTCAGTGACTAACCATCATCCACAGAAATCAGCTTTCACACCAACACCAAAATGTATGGCTTCCAATATGTCCGTGCCTACATTGCCTCCGCCATCCGCAGCAAGGACATCCCCTTCTTTTTCTATACAGGACACACCTTCTTTCCTATGTAAAACGGCAGTAGTAGGTTGTAGTACCTCCGCTGAAACAACGTTCTTGAAAGCACCATGTCACACCACCAAGACACCAGATTCTCGGTGCCCTCTGGTGGTATGCAGAGCACCACCCTAATCAGCATCATCTTCCGCATCCATAGACAGTGGTCATTCGGGAGAGACAATTCATTCTGCCTCATGCAGCGCCAACATAGATGGAGGAACGCACGTCCATGGAGACTGTGCTGTTTCTTCTGTACTTCAAGAAAACATCCTATGAAGCATTGCTGGAAATGGCTTGCACAGGTAGACCTTATCCGTCATCCCGTACGCGCCGCCGTCTATACCAATACTGCTCACACAGAAATGACAACAACACCACCACCACCATTGCAATTCATTCAGAGAGTTGTCATCGCCTCCATTCATAATGACACCCTACTTTGCTCTGATTTTCTCAGTGCCAGCGAAGCCATCATACACTGCAGACAACAGGAACTCGACATACACGGCGGACGACTACGTCTTGGACCAGCATCGTCATTATACGATACGTGTGCGGTAATACTATCAAGTACTGCCACAGTTGAGCCGGGACAGGAACAGATCTTATGGGCCACTGCACCACAGTTAGGAAGCAACACACACATCGCCATGCTGGAACCTGACCCTGATTATATGATCACTTCACAATGCGCAAGTCCCCACATAATAGTTGACACCACTGATAAAGGGAAGATACCCTTTAGAGTGTTCAATGGTACCGCAGATCCCATCACCATGGAACCAGGAGTACGCTGCGGCCATTTAGTGTACATAATTTCACTGGAAACATCTGCACTTTCTGATACAACACCACCACTGACTGATGATTTACCCGAACATCTACACGATTTATATCTGTGTGTCACTGTTGGATTACTGCAATCACAAAAACGAAAAATTCTGAAACTATTACATAAATATCGCGATAGTTTTTCCTCTGGAGATATGGATCTTGGAGAGACTCATCTTGTACAACACTCCATCGATACAGGCAATAATTGCCTCGTACGACAACTGGTACGATGTCTTCCGGTTCACAAAGAAGTGGAAGCACACCAACAAGTAAATGACATGTTGCTAACGGGTATCATTGAACCCTCAGCTTCTCCATGGTCTAGCCCTATAGTGCTAGCCGGCAAAAAGGATGGAACCTTGCGATTTTGTATAGACTACCACCACCTTAACGATCTTAGCGTTAAAGATGCTTATCCATTACCTCGGATAGATCAGGCCTTGGATTCCTTGTCCGGAGCCAAGTGGTTTTGTACCCTTGATTTAGCTAGCGGTTACTGGCAAGTAGCCATGGATGAAGCTGATATGGAAAAGACAGCATTCGTTCCTTCGGTCTTTTCAAATTCCACAAGATGCCCTACGTGTTGTGCAATGCTCCCGGAACTTTTGAACGACTCATTGAGCAGGTATTAACTACCCTGCAATGGGAGATCTGTCTCTGTTACATCGATGATGTAATAGTTTTTGGACCCACGTTTGAGCAAACCTTGACAAATTCGGACACCATGCTTTCAAGATTCTGCACAGCCAATTTGAAACTCAAACCGAAGAAATGTCATCTCTTCAGACAGAGTGTCGAGTTCCTGGGACACATCATATCCGGTGATGGAGTGGCTACACAGCCATCAAAAACTAAGGCAGTAGCAGAGTTGCCCCGGCCCTCTTCGATTACGGAGATGCAGAGTTTCCTTGGCTTATGCCAGTACTATCGCCATTATATCCGACACTTCAGTGAGATTGCTTCACCCCTCTGCCAGATCACCGAGAAAGATCGACCCTTTGAGTGGACGAGTGAGTGTGAAGGCTCCTTCAAGGCACTGAAGGAACTCTTGACGACCGCCCCGATTCTTGCTCACCCTAATCCAAACCTCGATTTAATCTTAGACACTGATGCATCAGCTTTCGCTATCGATGCAGTTCTATCACCGGTCACCGAAGATGGAACAGAGCAGGTGTTGGGTTATTGTTCATGTACTCTGAATAAAATGGAGAAAAGATACGCAACCACCAAGTGAGAATTATTGGCGGCGGTCCATTTCGTCAAATATTATAAACACTTCCTGTACGGGCACCCTTTTACACTCCGTACAGACCATGCCTCACTGCAGTGGCTCAGGAACTTAAAAAATCTGGATGGCCAGGTAGCGAGATGGCAGGAATCCCTGCAGGCCTATAACTTTAACGTTGTTCACCGTACCAGCAAATTGTATGGAAATGCCGACGCCCTTAGCAGAATCGGCACGGAAGCTGAACACGAAAAGGCCGACACCATGACACAGTCAACACAGCCATCTCTGGAGTTCCCCGAATTGAGGTGCACAGAGTGGAATCCAGATCAAAAAACGCATCCCACCAAACAACAGACGTGCAGACACGAAATATATACACATGGATTCAGGAGGGGGTACGTCCTCCTAAGGAATCGGTGACACCTTTATCCCCCATGGCTAAATATTATTACCAATGGTTCGAAGAATGTCAATAAATAAATAACGTTCTGTACATTAATGACCGTTTGGTAGTTCCGGAAGGTTATCGAGAACTTATATTGAAACAACTACATGATAACGCTTGACATTTGGCCATGGAAAGGACTGTTGCCCATATCAAACTGAGATTCCACTGGATCAGGATTCGCGATAGTGTCAAGGCATGGGTTGCCAAATGTATCCCATGCCAAAGACGTGCTGTTGGCCAACACCATATCGCACCATCGCAAATTAAGATTGTTGATGCACCGTGGGAGCGAGTGGCTATCGACGTGCTCAGACCCTTGAATAGGACGGATGACGGAAATAAATACATCCTCGTATTACAAGATTATTTGACGAAGTGGGTAGAAGCATTTGCTTTGCCGGACCAAGAGGCATCCACTGTAGCAGAGGTCTTAGCCAGCAATGTGTTCTGCTGCTATGGTATGCCTTATGAGTTGCGCTCCAATCAAGGAAGTAATTTTGAGAGCCGGCTCATATCAGAGCTCTGCAAATTATTCCATATCGTCAAAACAAGGACAACTCCATACCACCCCCGGAGCGAAGGGATGGTAGAGAAATTCAACAGAACTCTCACGGAGATGCTTACCAAGGAAACATGTCTTGATTGTAGAGACTGGGATCTATGGCTCCTGTATGTACTCATGGCTTACCGTCATTGCAGCACGGGCTACACCCCTGCTCGGTTAATGTTAGGCCATGAATTAGCTTTACCCATAGACCTGGCCATGCCACAGATACCAGGGGAGAAAAATTCACCATCTCTCTATGTCGAGCTCTTGCGGCAAAGGATAGAACAAGCCCATGAGTTAGTGAGATCAACACTATCCACTGCACACCGGCGGCAAAAGACATGGCACAGCCGGAGAGTGCATGGAGATCCATATGAAGCAGCAAGAATGGTTTGGGTACACGATTCACGACGGTCTGCAAACATGCCAAGTAAACTGAGGTACCAGTGGAAAGGCAGGCCCCTATGTGGTAGTAGGTAAGACATCGGACGTGACCTACCACATCTGTGCTTCGGATGGCCTGACCTCAGTCATCCACTTTGATTGACTTAAACCTTGTGTCAGTGATGACCCAGCACCAGAGCTCAGACTGGGCGTTTCTCATGACACCAGTACCCAGACAGATATTTCTACGGAAATTAGTATTCCCATGGTTGGCGCAGAGCACTACGGTGCCAGTTCAGCCCCAGTTCTACCAAGCCAGAACATGGATGAGCAAGCGGCTAATGCTGACGACGATGATTAGATACGTACTCGCCCTCTCCCTCCTCAGCGCGGGTCTACTAGATCTGAGAAGTCATATCTGAAGAATTTCGTGTTTGTTTTGTCCAAGGGATCAGATGGAAAAGTTGTTCCTCCGATTTCTTCCCATTCCCACCCACTTCATGCTACGCCCCCCCCCCCCTGCATCATAGAGTTACCACAAGCAGAAGCTGAGGCTGACCCAAGCCATGCTTCCTGTGGGGTGGAACAGGTGATGAATAGCATGGAAGTGAAGAGGCTGGATGAAGCCATGGTGTGTCTAGAACCGCAGAACCATACAACAAGGTGTACCCGACCAATTCCAGAAATTGCGAAACCACAATCCCCCCAAGGGAAACCCTTTCCAATAGTCCCACCACCGTCATCACTCCAATTCGCGTCACTTATCTACACACCAAGTTCGGACATCCAATTCACACTCAACTCGTCATCTGTTGACTGTCAATCTTCAGGTATGAGAGAGACCACTGCAACAGAGGAGGTGGCATCCTGCACCGCACCGACCAACATTACCCCCGTGGTGGGCAGGGAAGCAGCCTGTTCAGCAGACTCTTGGCTCAGATTTTCCCAGTGTATAAAAACTATGACAGGACACCAACTGTCATGTAATGGGAGATGACCACATCCCCCTATCCAAAGGCCGCCCCATCCAATAGGCCTACCATACTCCCCCGTGAGCAATCAGAACATCACACAACAGACAGAACGTCAACACTTACAAAGAACACACCTGCCTTCAAGACTGGATACGTCAATTCATCATTGAGCCTACATCACATACTTGCTCAATTATACTCAGCATAATGGAGACATTCAACATTGACAACAACAGCATTTAGCAGCACCTACCGGTCTTAATTAAATACCGGTAGAGACATAAATGTTCCCGCAACAAATTCCTCCCACACAGAACTGCGGGAGAAGTAATACCTCCCGCAAACTACACCTCCCGTAAATAACAACAGACTTGGCATTCACCAGTGTGGAAAACTGGAATGCGCCCACTTCGCTTATAACATTAGCATCATACAGCAGCCTGGACATCCCGACAACAGCATTATCATCAACAGAACACAACCAACAAATCTCCCGCACACACCTTCTTATCCAGTTACGGGAGAACTGATCATATGGATATCAGGAATGCACCACTCACCATCTACAGTACACGTCACGCGAGAGACGCTTGTCCAGTGTCCTCCCCTACCCCTTTTTCCCAATGTCATATGGAAACAGCTAAACTACATACTTCGTCTACACGTAATAACAGTCAATATTATTAAGAGAGCAAGATGCCCACATTGTCGTCAGTCACGAGTAGGATTTTGCTACCGAAAAGTTGAAATCAACAATGGTTTGATCAAAGTCATGACAGCATCCCACAGGTCATCTGCACTCTAAAGTAACTCTGTCCCGCCCACAGGCTCGGCCATTATAGAGTGAATAAATACGTCACCATTACCACAGCACAAGTGCCATCCACAGAGAACCAGTCACGCATAACAGATTCAAATCACCAACATGACAGAAACACAGACACTCAGGTTGACTGTATTCACAATCTCCGAACGACGGCATTGTAATCGTAAAAATTGTGGTACACATGTTTGCGAGTTGTACTGTAATTTAGCCATTACTAAAATGGTACAAATGCGTTTGGTCTAAGCCTGGATGGAGCTAGTTCTATCCATCAAGGAGAATGGTTGGCCAGCCCTCCTGCTTGGAAAACACAGCTATCTTGACGGAATCAGTAACGTTGGTCTACCACATGAATAGATCTGTTTAAACCATGCATAAAAATTACTTACAACTTTACTGTTAAATTTTTGATTAAGAGCACAACTGCTCTACCATGCTACAAATCATTAGCGCATTGGCCGGTAAAGCGGCATCAAAAATCCTGCAGTAAAATCATGGAGAGAATTTCAAAAATTCTCTCCCGTGCATTCCAGTCTATAATCAACACGGGCTGAGAACTACCTATTACAGACACCTGCCAAGATGCATGTTAAAGAACTCGTGCAAATACGGGACATTATAAAGATCTTGATGTAACATATATATATATATATATATTTATCTCTCGCCTCTGCAACAGACTACACCTCAGCAACAGCATTTTTGGCCATCGCCATAGACAACATGTACGTTTCCGATCAACCACATGCTTTTTAAAGCCACGTGACATTTACTACTATTTCCAGTGAGTTGGATCAAATGCTTTAAACAAAAGAGCCACCCAAAAACGCAACTACCACAGCGTAATGTAGGAGTGGTGATGGTGAGTCTGGGAGATTACCGTTGACGCCACCTGGCTCCCACGCACCCCATCAGGTGCTCCACCCAAAAATTCAAATAGGCAAGTTTATAAGCATCCAACCTGGAAAACCGCCTCATGCTAATTAAAAGGTGAGATGCTGCAAGGACAAAGTAGTACCGCATTTCTATGTTGATTGGAGGCTGTTAAATGTGCGAAATAAAGACAGGTTTTTTCCTATAGTTACAACTACTCCCCTTATATGGGAGGAATTAATCCTATGACGTCCAGGCGAAAAGCAGGGAAATGTACACATAAGAATGACCGAATCACCTGTAAAACTTTTTAGGCGTGGTCATCCGCCACGTGTGATGTCACCAAATAGTATAAAAGGAGGAAGCGCACTCTGAAACTTTGTCTTCCCATCAAAACTCGACACCACGGAAGAACATAGCATTAGGCTTCTTTTGTGTCGCAAACTAAATTCTGCTGTTTTTCTTATTATTATTTTGTTATTATATTTGGCCTGGAAAGTTATAAACCATGATGAGAGAGGGCAGTAGGTTTTGAATAAAGTTCCCGCAACTAACTACCATGCGGGAATGAGATGTCACTTCTTGAAGATCTAGCATTGTCGGATTCCGAAGAAGAAGAATCGGTGCCAGTTCCAAAGCGGTTCCCGTGTAACTCATTGTTGACTAGCGGAGAGCCATGTACCAGAACTTTCACTAAGAAATCCAACTGCACCCTTCATATTAATAAGGATCATCTCTTTCAGTAAGCCTTTTGTGTGACGTGCTAGTACCTCTACACCGCTACTCGCTACTGGATCAGTCACATGCTCCATCATCATCATCGTGTGTTGGAAGTGATGTTAGTTCCTGGGGAAGAGAACGAGGATTGTGCCATTCTAGCTACTCGATAATCTCAGCTCCCGGTCAAGGTTCTCCTGACCGAGAAAATGGCCCGCACGAAAAACATCACACGTAGATATCCCGTTGGACATCGTCTTCCCGCGGCTACAGCAAGTAACGTACCGACAGCCAGACGTGCAATTCTAGGTAAATAGGTAAACAAGCTCTTAGTGCTGGAATCAGACTAGCTGAGGACGTAATGGCTGGAAAAAATGTTAAAACAGCATTAAAATCGAGAGCACGTAGTATTGCCAGGTCTTTGATACCAGAAGCTGTAACAGCGGTGCATGGTGGTTTAAGACCACCTCAACCTAAATGTAAAAAGAGGAATAATACAGGTAATGCTCAGTCAATGCGTGCAATACTGAAGAGGAAGGGTCGCAATAGATGACAGAGAAAACATGCTGATATCTTTAATTAACAAACAACATGGAACTTAATCAGATCTGCGAGTGCTCGAAGAGCAAATTAGACATTTTTAGATGCGTCCCATAGTTACGACATTGGAGCCTGTATCTAGTTTATCAGATAGTGGACCGATCAAGTTTTACGTCAGCGGGTCTGCTGATAGATATTTATATCTTACGCAATCTTATCTTTCGATTAAAGTTAAGCTAGTAAAGCTAGATCGAAATGGTGATGAGAAGACACTCAAGGTGAATGACCTGATAGCGCCTGTGAATAATCTTTTGCATACAATGTTCTCACAAGTGGATGGGTTTTTTAATGTAAAGCGTGTCAGTGACTCGAACGAAAATTATGCTTACCGCTCATACATTGAGACATTACTAAATTATGGCAGCGATGCCGCATCCTCGCATCTACAACTTGGTTGATGGAAAATAGATGATGCCGGCGAATTTGATAATATCGCCGATACTAACTTAGGATTTCAATCACGTAGAAGAATGATGGCGCAGAGTAAAACAGTGCAATTAATGGGCTGCATACACAGTGATATGTTTCTGTAGGACCAATTCCTGCTCGGTTTCGTTGATTTGAGAGTATGCCTACAGAGGAGTAAAGATGCGTTCGCCATTGTGGCCGTGGAAGGAGAGAGGCCTAAATTGAAAATATTGTCGGCTAACTTATTTGTACGCAAAGTTATCCCATCAGCAGATCTGCTAGTGGTGCATGCCGTCACTCTGAGACAGACAAGCGCGAAATATCCTATTCGCAGGGTAGTGTGTAAGACTTTTACAGCACCTAGCGGTGTTATGAGCATTGATAGAGATAATATATTTATTGGTCAGCTGCCTACTAGAGTATTATTCGCTTTTGTACCTAATGATGCCTATAAGGGTGTGGTACATAAAAATCTGTTCAAGTTTGATAACAATAACACTACCTATGCTACATGTTATATAAATGGAGAAGAGGTTACAACATCACCAATACCCCCTTCGTTTAGCCCTCATTATTCAATGGTACTGGGGCATTATTCAAAGACCAAGGCTGCCTGATAAATGAGTCACAGGTCAGACATGGAACCACATTGTTCGCATGGGATTTTACGACTGATCTAGCTGATTCAGAGCACTGCTACCCTACATGCACTTGTTCATTAAGAGTGGTCTTCCATTTTGCTCAAGCACTTACCACTACAACAAATGTAATTTGCTATCCTGAATTTGATAATACGATAGAAATTGGATCAGACTTTAACGTATTAACAGATTATTAACAAATATGTTGAATACATTTGAAATAGAGGATCTATTATTCGGCGACAAAAAAATGTGTGAACACTTTCTTGGTGTTTTTCCAATTGACAATGTACCCGCACATATTAAATATCACCGTGCCTCATTAGTAATAAACACGCATCCCAGTAATAAATCTGGACAACATTGGGTGGCAGTTTATTACACTATAAATGGAAATGCTGAATACTTTGATCCTTATGGAAGAGGCCCTTCTGACGGAAGAATGATATCAAATGTACAAAATGGGCACTGTGTGCATGTTTATTATTTCAACAATGAACATGTTCAACCAGCCATGACGTCAACTTGCGGATATTATTGTGTATATTTCTTATACCATCATTCGAGAGGTGTACAAATGAAACACATATTATGGGCGCCAAGAAAGAGAGACAAAAATGACGCTATAGTGAAACGTTTAACGCGCAGGATTATGAATAAACAGAAAGGATGATCATGTTTAATGTATAATTATTTATGTACTTTTCTTTCTTTTTAATTATCGTGAATAAATGTCGCTAATATTTGTCATAAAAATGCACGTGTCAATAAAAAATACATTTATTTTGTAAAAAATATGTTATTATTTCTTCGTGTTCCCTTCTCACCCCTCAGCCACCATCCCCAATTATCACCATTTTGATACACCGCGATGGATGAATGCCAATAATGGCTAGAAAATCAATGGCATGCTAGAAGCGTGAGGCAGACCACAATGATCCAAAGATCCAAAATTAATCGTATTCACATTGTGACAATGACAAATAAATGTCGCCATATTTGAAAACAGAGAAAACCATATGACGTACCCTGTAATTGAACCCAGCATATCAATTCCAGTTTTCTATAATAAAAAAATGTCATTCAAACATGGTGCGATGCAATAGTTATGTTTTGAAATCCAATGATGTTGATTTTAAGCGATGGAAAAAAACCCCATGTGACCGAAATAAGGGCGTGTTCAGATTGGAAAGATAGTTTTACTGACAGCTCATATTTTAGCTATAAAAGTGAAATGTGCGTGACTAGTAAGGCATACAGCTTTTTGAATTTGCCAAAACGAAAATGGAATCTCAATTATGCGATCATTGGAGAACGAATGGTTCGAGGCATATTAAGTGCGGTTGCATCGAATAGAACAAATATATCGAGGTACCAGTACAGCAACCATTTTTAACGTCATTGCATGAAATCCGGAGCCGTTGGAGAGATTATCTAGCAGAACCGAATGACCGTAATTACAATAAATGGGTGCATGCAAAGTACCAACTTCGTTATGATTGTTGCATGTGTATGTGGTGTGAAGAAAACAGATACTTCCGCTTGCGTAATTGAGATGAAAAACATTTACGTAAAAGCAAAAAAATAAAAATAAAGAAACAGGCCTCTTTTTTAAGGGGCCAACAAAAAACAAAACTATGTTACATACATACACCCACATGCCAATGGGTGCATAAAGTGATGCATGCATGCACACACAACGTACCCTGTCCCCGGGTGACAAGAGGCACGCGCATGTCATCACATGTGTGAGGGTATGCACAGTACATGCGCATGTTGGTACATCAGGTGCACGTGTGTGTGTGTGTGTGTGTGTGTGTGTGTGTGTGTGTGTGTGTGTGTGTGTGTGTGTGTGTGTGTGTGTGTGTGTGTGTGGGGCATTTACGTGATAAAAAGTAGGACACCCTTAAGATGTGGATGATGGATCAGTACCAGTTTCCATTGATACAGACACATTCAACCTCGTATTCCACCATGAGTAATGCCTTTCATCGTGGTCATGTGTGGTACCTTAATATACCAATGCCATTATTAGTTCACAAGGAAGCAGGCATAGACAAAATCTAACATCAGCTGCCCTTAAAGTGAATGAAGCGGTCGTGTTTAATGTTAATATGAGTAATGCGCGAACACGTCATAAATATGCAAAGGTACTAATGCGTCAAAACGTGATATTCTAATAATTGCCCAAGGGAATTAGTACATATGGCCGCTCGGTTAAGAACTAGGAAATGCTATAATAATGCGATTTTGTTATTTATTCAAAAACAGTCCAGGGAAGTACGCATTCGCAACTAGTGAAATCTCCTAGTGAGTAACCAAGGCAATAATTTAATAGTAATTTTGAATATTTCTAAAAACATGTAGAATGATACGGGAGGTACTAACATGTTCTTTCATTATTAACACATGGTATGTTTGTATCTCGATTAAAGATTGATCTCACGGCTATTGCCATGCGAGTTGTCTTCCTCTAGTTTCTGAATTCGCTGTCTCGCTAAGAGAGCTTTGTGACGCTGCTATTTTCACCACAGCTGACCATTTGACCATTAACAACACGGACATGCGAATCTTCACACCTTCAGCGGTGCCCTTTGTTTCCCGTCACACACTCTACTCTGCCAGATAATTGATGTCTCTGTTATCCCCATTTAAAATGCATAGATTGCTACTACTACTACTACTACTACTACTACTACTACTACTACTACTACTACTACTACTACTACTACTACTACTACTACTACTACTGGCTAATCAATAACGTTGCTACCAATAATGATTATATACAATGTTTACATCAATAATGCCACAATTAATGTCTATAAAATGCTTGTTAAATTTGGTTAACTTTAAAATTGATTATACAAATATTGTGTAATAATGTTTATATTAATAATGTGTAATGTGTAATGTGTTTATATTGTCTTTGTCGATAATGCTCTCACCGATGTTGATAACAAGAATGTCTACACCAATAATGTTCATATTATAGCACTAATGCTAACAATAAGCGTGGTATGAATAATAATAATATTAATAATAATAATAATAATAATAATAATAATAATAATAATAATAATAACAATAATAAAAATAATAATAATAATAATGATAATAATAATAATAATAATAATAATAATAATTGTATTAATAATAATAATAATAATAATAATAATAATAATAATAATAATATCTTTTAATGGTAAATCTCATTCAGACCTGTAAAAATTAACTATTATTTTGTAATATCCATGTCACATTGTGACCTGGGTGTACTTCAATAAACTTGAAACTTGAAACTTGCTACCTTAGTGCATTAAAACGCTGTTTTGTCATCTCAGCTCTGGAGATTTGGCATTTCCTCTAATTTTTTCTGAAAACAGAGAAGTGGGAGTCTGAAATCTGTTTCTAAAACAAACACTGGAAAACTGTAGAATAACATATTTCAAAGCTAATTTGACATTAACCTGCTGTTGCCTACGGAAATTCAATGGCATATGGCAGCAACAGCTTCCAGTCAAAATAATTTTGAATATTCAGCATATTATTTCTTACATCAGAAAAATTTATGTGGAATTATTTAAAATACTAGAGTAAAATATTTTTATCCAGCGTTCAAATTACTTTGTATACTTTTAATCGATTTAAGAAATAGTATGGTGAATATTTTGAAACTAATTTGCTTGGAAGCTGGTGTTGCGATAGCAACACCTTTTCTGTCAAATTAGGTTTAAAATAGTCTATGTTGCCTTAATGATTTCCCCCTAAAATACATTGGCAAGCCGATGAAAATAGCAGCAAGCTTCAACAGCATTGATTTCAAGTCGTCCATAAAGCAGTTAGAATAACATGGCTTTTCTTGCAATAGGAGTGTATTATTAACCCTTCTCCATCTGATG
Organism: Chaetoderma sp. LZ-2023a; assembly: GCA_034401795.1. Classification (NCBI taxonomy): domain Eukaryota; kingdom Metazoa; phylum Mollusca; class Caudofoveata; order Chaetodermatida; family Chaetodermatidae; genus Chaetoderma; species Chaetoderma sp. LZ-2023a. The sequence goes on along the minus strand of CM067369.1, from coordinate 173,274,961 downwards.
CCATGGTAATATCTATCGAATCTGATGCCATGGTAATATCTATCGAATCTGATGCCATGGTAATATCTATCGAATCTGATGCCATGGTAATATCTATCGAATCTGATGGTGAATGCGACTTGGAATTTGCCACATTTGGCAAATCCATTCATACGATCAGTGGCTAGAGCGTATGTGTTTTAAGACAAAGCAACAAATATCTAGGACACGGGGTCATGAAGCAGAACTTGAATACACATTTTTGTTCATATTAATATGGAGTTTGAGGTCAATGTGTTAACTATCTGGGTCACTGGGTCACGGCATGCATTGCCAAGACAAAGCGCAGGGACCTGAGTCAGCGTCTCTCTCTCGCCCGAGTTCACTCTTGTGCACAGAATGCTTGAAAATTATTAAAATTGCATGCCTTTAGAGGAATTTAAGATACTAAATAAATACATTAAAAAAATAACTCAATAAATAAAAAAAATAAAATAAATAATAAAATAAAATATAAAATAAATGAATAAAAAATAAAAATAAACAAACAAACAAACAAACAAACAAACAAATAAATAAATAAATAAATAAATAAATAAATAAATAAATAAATAAATAAATAAATAAATAAATAGTGCGGGTGGGCTGGTTGACGGGTAAACAAATGCGTTGATAGGGGCTTTGTCATGTTGGTGTAAGAGTCAGACTTGAGAAATTTGCTCAAATAACAAAACCACTATTATTGAGTCTTGTTTGGCCAGGTGAAAATCAACGTCTAATTTTGCCTGTCCTTGTTGCCCGGACATTTGAACTGACCAGTGATCTCTTAATATAAATGAGCTAATATAGAAAAGGCCTTCCAAGGTAAGAAAACTGATGATTGTTAGTAGGCATGCTTGAATAAAAAGAAAGGAACTAAGCCCTTTCATGCACAACATCTCGTACTTTACATTACATCATCATCATCATCATCATCATCATCATCATCATCATATTCACAGAACATAAGCCTATGGCTTGTTATTGTTTTGAATGTATGTAGATTCTAGTCATAGTTATGGATTATTTCCCTATAGTGATTGTCTACTTTTATTTTAAATACTTCAGGAGTACGTGCCCCTACAGCCTCAGCTGTTAGTGAGTTCCAGTATGGTACTACTCGGTTGGAAAAGAAACATTTACGAAAATCCTTAATGCTAGGCTGTGTGCATAACTTAAGTTTGTGTCCCCTAGTCTGAGTATTGGTGGAGGGTGTGAAGAAGGTATTTTTGACCAATGTTGTATTGGTTGTGTATGGTTTTATATGTTTCAATTAGGTCCCCACGATTGCGCCTGTATTTTAATGACATTAAGTTTAGCATGGTAAGTCTTTCTGGATAGCTGTAATTTCTCATTTCTGGTATCATTTTTGTAGCTCTACACTGAACCTGTCCCTATTAGTAGGGATTGTCTTTTGAACCTGGGCGACCATATGCAATTACAATATTCTATTATTGGTCTCACCAATGATTTATAAAGTAAAATGAAGATGCTGGGATTTATGTGGGGAAATGTTCTCGAAATGTTCTCTTTATGATTCCTAGTATTTGGTTAGCCTTGGACACCATAGTATTGATGTGTATGCTAAATGTATGTTAAATGTTAAACTTTCATCGATATACACTCCCAGGTCCTTTTCGCTTCCCGACATTGCGATTGTCTGTATTTCGGTGGAATCTGTCATATAGTACTTAGTGATGGGGTTGTTTCTGCCAAAATGTGAAACGTGGGTTTTAGCTGTGTTTAACATTAACTGCCATGTGTCTGCCCAGTTACATACTTTGTTAATGTCATCTTGCATATGAAGGGTTAGTGGAGTACCATATATTTTCAATATTTGCAATAGCATGTGACTAAATCAGGCAAATCGTTTGTTTATATTAGGAACAGGGTAGGTCCAATAACACTCCATAGTGGAACGCCACTAGTGATATCTGCCCACTCTGAGACTATGTCATTGATTTTTACCCTCTGCTTCCTGCTAGTTAGGTAGTTTTTGATCCACTGAACTATTTTATTCCCAACCATAACTTTTAAGTAAGGTAGTCGATGTACTCCATGAGTTGAGTTTTGCATGATCTGTTATTTCTAAACCCGGTGTTGACATTTGGAAAATATGTCATTTGTTTCCATAAAATTGATGATTTCATCTTGTATTAAAGACTCTAAAACTTTACACAGGATACATGTAAGGCTGATTGATCTATAGTTGCTAGGGTCACTTTTACATCACTTTTTGTAAATAGGGCGGACACCAGCAGTCTTCCAAATGGTGGGTAACATGCCCTCCTCTAAAGATTTATTAAAAATTATGCAGAGGGGTACACTGATTTCCTTAGCTACTTCCTTAAGTAATCTTGCTGGTATTTCATCTGGGCCTTGACTCTTATTAGGGTTTAAGTTCCTGAGTTTCTTTTCTACAGGTTCATTACTTGTGAGGGACACGATTGGAACAGAGTCTAAGTTTTCGGTCGTAAATACACTGGCAAAAAAGTTATTTAGAATAACAGATTTGTCTTTGTCACTTATGGATAATGAACCATTCCTTGGGTCTTTCAAACTGGTTATTAACGATGTAAGATGTAAGTACTTATATATTGAATATTTTTAATCTAGTTTGACTTGAAAGTGTTGATCCAGTCGAGACCAACAACTTCTCGCCGAATTAAAGTAAACTTATAATATTCAATTTGTTATCCCAATATGAGGTACTGGAATGTCAAGGCTGAAAAGGGTTAGACGTGTATCGTCTTTTCGAGGCTAGCATTCCTAGTAAGCCTAATACTTATACATGTGTGCTGCTTTACCCTACTGTATTCTATCAAGGGTTACTTAGAATGGACAATTTTATTATATATGCAAATCCTTTCCCCACCTGACCAAACTATTTCATCCTAAATACCGGAGATTGCCTAATTATACATAAATTATCGTTATTTTCAGGCATCATTGGCTTTCAGTCAATTTCTTTCAAAACTCTTAGCAAACATTTACAAAGATCTATACAGTCACACGCACATTTAGAATGACAGATGTGATACACCGTAACGTCTTATACTACAGTAAAACCTTATATAACGGACACGTACACTTGGGGGCAAATAATTATAGTCAGCCGTGTGGTCGTAAGACCACCCGTCTTAAAGAACCGCCATTATATGGTCTCGAAATCTATTTACCATAATTATAAATCAGTTAGACATGAACGAATATGTGTTCGTTCGTTCGCTTGCTCACTCGTTCATTCGTTCATTTGTTCATTCGTTCGTTCGTTCATTCATTCGTTCGTTCGTTCGTTCGTTCGTTCGTTCGTTCGTCCGTTCATTCGTTCGTTCGGTCATTCGTTCATTCGCCCGTCCATCAGTCCGTCCATCAGTCCGAGCGTCCGCCCGTCTTGCCGTCCACCAGTCCGTCCATCAGTCCATCCGTCTTGCCATCCGTCCGTCCGCCCATTCATCCATTCATCCATCCTACCATTCATTCATTCATTCATTCATTCATTCATTCATTCATTCATTCATTCATTCATTCATTCATTCATTCATTCATTCATTTATTTATTTAATTATTTATTTCAACCACAACACCGATCACGTTCGTCTACGCCCAATCCAAACAACGGGGGGCCAGGACGCCAGAATGCCTAGAAATCAATAGCAACTTTAATTGTCAGCGTGGCAAAGAAATTAGCAAAAACGAGTACTTTCTGAGCAGTATCCATCAAATATTTTTTATTTGAATATGGTTTCCAACATTCAAATGCAAAAGTCAATTTGGAATTGCTTTATCGTGCATTATTAGCTCACCTGGCCAGAATGGCTAAGTCAGCTTGTGCCATTGCACCCGTTCGCCCGTTCATTCGTCCATTCAACTTTTGCTTTAAACCGTATCAAACGTATGAAAACCAATTAGTATAACTTGCAAGCACAATAAACGTATTTCTGCTTACTCAACATGCATAAGTTCGTTTCTCCTAATCGTCCAAAAAAATCGCAGGGAAGGCCCTTGGACCCCCTGACTCACCAACCCATATTGAGCCACACATGGTTTAAACTGGTGATTCTTGCAGTCCTGCTTCCAAATCTTCTCCAAGACCAGAAGAACCATATCGGTCGCAGAAAAGCCATACTAAGAAAAGGGGTTCTGTCCGCGACATAGACAGTGCACCCACCACCAAAGTCCATATCTCTGGAAATGGGGACATGAATGCATGCACATACATCGTGAGCGCTTAATAACGAGACAAAGAGGACCATGAGAGGATGTCCGAAGAAAAGGAAATTAACACTTGACCACAAACTTTCTTAGCGCCCAGTCTGTGGGGCTGTAAAGCAGGACGTAGATAACCGAGCTGTGAGAATGCACGCAGCCTAGAATATAAAAAGAAAACATCCTATAGTTCTCTCTACTTATAGAAAACAATAAATGCTTATGGTCATTTGACCCCTCTAAGTTTCATTCAATCCGATTCTGCCTATAAATTTCCCATGTTCTGGGTTGAATGATCGTCGTGTTGTTCACGCATTTTAGAGGTGTCCTTGTTCATGGATTGTTATTTCCGTTGAACTTCATGTTTGAGACCATTGCATGTAGCCTGGTTTTGTTCAATGGACATCATCAGGCTCAGCTAGTTCTTTCTGCGAGTTTCTTAGGCTAATTAACAGTGTAAGATAATATACCTTTGGGAACCTCTAAAGAGTCTTCTGTTCATCGTGTTCCTTTGGTTGAAGTTGTGCGACTTCTTTAATATCTAGTTTCCATTCGGCAGCGTCTTTTATGTCTCAGTTGCTGACAGAAGTACCTTTTGAAGTCGCCTCCTGGTGTGTTGGTCTTTTTCTCAGATACTTCTGTGGAATGCTGAAGGGCTTGAACGTCCTCTATGTATTTGGACTGCGGTCTTAATAGGATCGCTCGTTGATTTTCATCGGGCTGGAGCTGTTAGAAACTGATACTTATTGGCACCGGCCACTGCAAAAAACGAGTGCTTTCTGAGCAGTATTTATATATAAATTGTTCAAGAGGGCTTACATGAGTAGCTAGCTACCTTAAAATTTAGATTCTAGGAATTTGTTTCCAAAGTTTCAAATTGATTCCAACACGAGTAAAACCTGGCTGGAGCTTAGTTAGAACTGGGCGGGCACATCTAGAACTGTGTGTGGTAGCTATAACTGGAAGGAGCTTAATTAGAACTGGGAAGGCATAGCTAGAAATTGTTCTCTCTTTTTACTCGCGTCGCTAGACGCCAGGGTTAATGCGAGCATGGCAGACTAGTTGTTGTTCTTCTTCTTGTTCTTAAGACATTTTTTAATGTTTTCTACTGATTCTACTTGAGGGATTTTCTCCAAATTTTGGCGGAACCTTGCCTGTGGGGTCCGAAAGACTATGCTAATTTTACGGTCAAAATCTTTGATGCAACAGCTTTCAGCAACATTGTTTTAAAAATAGATATTTTTCAATAAGGCTGGTTCTACTGAAGGGATCCTCTCCAAGCTTGGGTGGAAGCGTCCCCATGGAGTCCAAAAAATGTATGCCAGCACTTGGCTCAACATTTAAAACGCAACAGCAACGGCTTTCTACAACATTGTTTCTAAAATAGACACTTTTGAACTTACGGGATCCCAATTGAAAAATATATCAATGACGTGGGTATTGGACAGATTTGTTCTTGTTCACAATAGATTTCTAGGAACCCAAGCTTTCTATCCTAAAAGCATATTCTTCCCCTCGTCCGACAGACACCCATTTGAGGTAAAATTTGAAACTCGGGGACCAAAGTTGATGTCGTACGTATTCTATTGCTTCCTACTCTAAAATAGTATCCATACTTATTAATAAAATCCTATTAAAAGGGTCCATTCTAGCTATGCCCGCCCATTTCTAGCTAAGCTCCGCTCCGATTTTTCACGCGTTTGGAATTGGTTTGAAACTGTGAAACCTTATTTTCTAGAATCGAACTTTCAAGATTAATATACAGGTAAGCTGTTAAATATTTTAAAACTAATATGACTGTGTGTTGTTCATGCAACAGCTATCAGTCAAAATTTGTTTCAAAATATGTATTTTGGTAAATTGTAAATTCAGCCATCGGCCTATTACACGGTGTCGCCATCCCGGTCTGCTCCCGTATCGAATACCGTGCTTGCGGGCTATGATATTTGCGCTAAGTTAATGAAACAAAATGAATGATGACCTGATTAGCCACCCTCCAGCCCACGAACGTAATGTTACTTCACATAGCAAGAGATCAACGGTCTGCAAGTACGGCCACAAACAGCGGAGCGTGTGAGTGGGCGTATGTTAGTACGATGAAATTCACCCAAAACATACCAATTTTGTGACGGACATATCGATTTTCTTGACTGGGCTACGCCAGTGTGACGACAGCTAACACATGATGTAATGGACCTGTCCAGTTGATCCATCCATCATATGACGTCATAATCAACTACGTGACGTGTAGGACCACGTCATAAACATGACGTCATGAATGACTCGATTTAGTCTGTCTTAAACGCTTAATAGTCCGTCAGGTTGTATGAATTCTATGTCTTTACTATTTAATAAACATGCCGTTGAATATTTGGAAACTAATTTGATTGGGCGTTGTTGCTGCCATAGGCAGCAACAGCACCCAGTCAAATTAGTTTCAAAATATTCAACAGCTTATCTGTATAGTTTTCTAGAAATTGATAGTCATGGAGATCAGGGATCGATCTATCCCAACACGGGCGAAGCGTGGTTGGAACTTAGCTAGAGATGGGCGTGACATAGCTAAAACTTGAAAGGTCCATTGATTATGACGTCAGATAATTGAGTTATAGATCGGATCCATTTATTGGAGTCCATGTTTCATTAATACACGGACAAATCTCACACAAATGAATGGATGAATACACTTTTAACTATGCCCCGCTTTGCTCGTGTTGGGATCAATCGAACATCGAACTCCCTAAATCTCAATTTCCAGAAAACTATGCAGGTAAGCTATTGAATATTTAAAAAACTAATTTGACAGGGTACTTGCTGTATGGCAGCAACAGCGCCCAGTCAAATTAGTTTCAAAATATTTAACAGAATGGTTATTAAGTAGTAAAACCATACAATTCGTACACATTTAACGTATTTTTAAAAGTTCGTGACGAACTTAGCTACATCATTCATTACGCATTTTGATTGTGACGTCAGCCTACAAGTGGCGTAATTCATTAGGGCGTTATATACTTGAGTGACAGATTGGATTCGTCAATTATGCTCGCGTCAGTAATGTTGGCGTGACGTCAGTTGACTAACGAATTGATATTTGATTGACAGATTCGATGCAAGTTCACGTTCCAGTTCAGGGTGTTTACACTCAGAACCTTCAAGGGCCGTTCGTATCTCGTGAGATCTCCTTCGATTCGAGATCGAGAAAAGTATCTCGTAGAAGCCACGGCTCTATTTTTGATGGCTTCAAGGGCATATATGAGGGCAAAATGTACATAATGATCGTGGCGGTAGAGTGTAATTAGGAGTACAGTAAAATGCATGTATATAATATTTATATGCGTGGATTATCTTATCTGTTCACGTGGGATTTTAAAACGTCACGTGATGATAAGCTACCATCGACAGGAATCCAGTTTTAACTATGTCGCGCCCATCTCTAGCTAATCTCCACCGCCGCTTTGACCATGTTGGGGTCGATCGATCTCTGCACTCACGGAATCCCAAGTGTTTTCCAGAAAACTATGCAGGTAAGCTATGGCAGCAACATCGCACAGTCAAATTAGTTTCAAAATATCAAACAGCATGTTTATTAAATATTAAAGACATACAGTTCGTACAACCTGACGGACTATTAAGCGTTTAAGGCGGAATAAATCGTGTCATTCATGACGTAATCGATTATGACGTCAGCCCACTCATCACGTAGTTAATTAGATTTTATGATGTCATATGATTGACTGAGAAACTGTATTTATGAATTGATAAGAGCAATATCATCAAATGTCATCATTGTACTGCTAGACGATAAAAGTAGATGAAGCCTTCTGGGCACTATGCAGAACAGCACCTGTGAAACTGATCATCTCATATCCATTTCACAATCTGTAGATCCGATCTGATAATCAAACGATGCTATTTGTTGGGAGATTTGTCGGAGGAAGAAGACAAGATATGTGATTAATGGACCTTTCCAGTTTACCCATCCATTACCTGACGTCATATAACTTCATAATTAACTGCGAGCGCGTATGATGACGTCATAATCAATGACGTTATGAATGACGTAGGTAAGTTCACCAAGAACGTATAATTGGTGACAGACTAAGCACTGTTGTACGAATTGTGTGTCTTTACTATTTAATAAACATGCTATTGAATATTTTGAAACTAATTTGACCGGGCGCTGTTACTGCGATAGGAAGCCACAGGACATAGTCAAATTAGTTCCAAAATATTCAACAGCTTACCTGTATAGTTTTCTGGAAATTGATAGTCATGGAGTTGAGGGATCGATCGATCGATCCAAACACGAGCGAAGTGTGGGTGGAGCTTACCTAGAGATGGGCGGGCATAGCTAAAACTTGATTCCTCCATTGATTTCAGTATTAAAATATCACGTAACGATAAGTAGACTATGTTTTGTTACACATCAGTGTCCATATTTCTTATTTTGACAATCAACATGGCATTTCACCAGAACGTGGAGTCACTGATGCACGCTGTCACCGGAGCATGACCATGACGCCACTGAAGCATTGCACCAGCATGCCATCAGCATAGCATAACATCAACAGAGCATAACATCGCCAGAGCATGGTGCCAGCGGTGCATGGCATAAATTGAGTATGGAATCACGGAAACATGGAAGCACCGGAGCATGCCATCACCAGAACATGAAATCGCCAGAGCATGGCATCACCAGAACATGGAATCGCCAGAGCATGGCATCACAACAACATGGAATCACTGGAGCATGAAATCGCTGCAGTATGGCATCGCCACAACATGTGATCGCCGGAGCATGGCATCAACAGAACATGTATAATCTCCGGAGCATGGCATCACCACAACATTTAATCGCCGGAGCATGGCATCACCTGAACATGTAATCGCCGGAGCATGGCATCACCACAACATGGAATCGCCGGAGCATGGCATCACCAGAACATGGAATGACTGGAGCATTGCATCACCACAAAATGGCATGGTTGGAGCAAGGCATCACCGGAACGTGGGATCATTGGAGCATGGTATCGCCAGAACATGGAATGGCCGGAGCATTGCATCACCACAACATGGCATGGTTGGAGCATGGCATCACCAGAACATGGAATGACCGGAGCATGGCATCACCAGAACGTGGAATCGCTTTAGCATGGTATCACCGGAACATGGAATCGCTGGAGCAGGTCATCAGCGAAACATGAAATCACCACATCGTGGAATCACCAAGATATGGAATCCCCGGAACATGACTTCGCCAGAACATGGAATTGCCGCTGTATGGCATCACCAGAACATGGAATCGCTGGAGCATGACATCACCATGACATGGATTCGCCGGAGCATGGTGGCACCTGAACATCTCAAATTTTGATTTAATGTCATTTTATTGACAGATTGTTTACAGTTAAAACAGAACTCGTTGCAATTATGAATACGTAGATAGGACACAGAAGCATATCCGGACACATGCATTACATTGTTGTATTTGTAAGATGGCTCATATTTCTAAAATGATCAATGTGAATTTTCTAAGACCACCCAAGCGTCCCAAGTGGGCATCCACAAATCTCTATCTACAATGAATATAGATAGAAAGACAAGAACAATTTAAACCGAGCAGACGTGATCAACATTTTGTTGTATTATTATAATATTAGAAGATGTGTACGATCCGTGCCGAAATGAACCTTTCCAGTACATCCATCAATCATATGACGTCATGATCAACTACGTGACGGGTAGAATGATGTCATAATCAATGACAGCACGAATGACGTAGCTAAGCTCGTCACGAACGTTTAATTCATGACCTACTAAGCGTTGTTATAGGAATGTAGGTCTTTACTTTTTTAATAAACATTCTGTTGTATATTTTGAAAATAATTTGATTGGGCGCTGTTGCTGTCATAGGCAGCAACGGCACCCAGTCAAATTAGTTCTAAAATATTCAACAGTTTGCAGCTTACCTGTATAGTTTTCTGGAAATTAATAGGCAAGGAGTTCAGGGATCGATCGAGCCCAACACGAGTAAGGTGTGGGTCGAACTTAGCTAGAGATTGGCGGGGAATAGCTAAAACTGGAGGGAACTTACTATCATAACAAATTATGAAAAAATGTTGTAACTGAGAATCTGTAATAACCCCGCCCAGTTTCAGAACACATCAAATTATGAGTGAATTTTGGAAGACAGTAAAAAAAATGCAATTACGGTTTCATGACCCATTACCCGCGATGTTAAATTAGCCCCTCCTTAAAATGGCGTCGTTCCAAGGGTATAATGGGAAATTTAATTTTGATGACATCATCGCGAAATTATAAGTATCTAGGGGACGTAGGGACATATCTCCATGTCCTGTTTATAACAACGATATACACTAATAATACAAGGATCCGTGGGAATTTCCATTGACAGTCTGCTTTAATGGATTAATGGATTGATCTGATTTGTCACTCAATTATATGACGTCAAAATCAACTATGTCACGTGTATGCTGACGTCATAATCAATTACGTGATGAATGACGCGATTTAGTCCGTCACAACCACTTAATAGTCCGACAAGTTGTACGAATTCTGTCTTTACTATTTAATAAACATTCTGTTGAATATTTTGAAACTAATTTGACTGGGCGCTGTTGCTGCCATAGATAGCAACAGCACCCAGTCAAATTAGTTTCAAAATATTTAACATCTTACCTGTATAGTTTTATGGAAATTGATAGTCATGGAGCTCAGGGATCGATCGGTCAAACCATCAGTGAGGTGTGGGTGGAGCTTAGGCGGACATGGGCGTGGCATAGCTAAAACTGGATTCCTCCATTACGTGACGTGTAGGCTGACGTCATAATCATAATGACGTATTATAACTATGTCATGCAGCTCTATAAGTCTGTCAAGTGTACGAATGGAGCTTTACAATTTTAGCTATATCCCGCCCATCTCAATCTAAGTTCCACCCACACCAGGTCCGTGTTGGGATCGATCGATCTCTGAACTCCCTGACTATCAATTGCCAGAAAACTATACATGTAAGCTGTTGAATATTTTGAAACTAATTTGACTTGGTGCTGTTGGGCATCAACAGCGCCAAGTCAAATTAGTTTCAAAATATTCAACAGCATGTTTATTAAATATTAGAGACATACGGACTATTAAGAGTTAAGAACGGGCCATATAAAATTATTTAGGACATAATGATTATGACGTCATCCTGAAGTTTCCATCCTACATTTCCTGGTTGGTTGGTTGGTGGTTGGTTGGTTGGTTGGTTAGTTAGTTAGTTAGTTAGTTAGTCACAAAAGTTTATTCCGGGCCGTATCTTAAAAGTTATTGATCGGACTTGGATCAAATTTTAACACAACGAAGGAACTTGCCTTGCAAGGGGATTTCCAGCCATTGGTCGTGATATGAATATAAAAGAACCCGAATCCGAATCTGATCAAATTCCGGATCTATGAATATATCGAAACTATTAGCCCGATTTGGCTCAGATTTTAAACACATGAAAATGTGTGATCATACACCACGATTCCATAGCGTTGTGCGTGATTTGAAGAAATCCGAAAATGTCTGAAAATCCGAAAAGATTCTGGAAAATCCGAAAACCTTTTACGATGTAACGAAAGCGGGAGGGCGCACAAAAGCCAAGTCAGAGGTCGTAATGTACAGATTTTACTGTTTTTCATCACTTTTTAATATATATTTTCACGCATTTTGTATAACATATAGGCATTATTTTATATACAATTTCATTAAATAACATTTTTCTTATATACAAACGTATAATATAATACTCTCCTTGTATAAAACTATACATTGTATAGTTTTCTGCTTCATATAATTGATATTAAACAATATTTCTTCGATAAACACTGTTTTTACAATGCTACTTGACTCAGGCAAACTTATTCGCCAGAATTATAAAATAGCTATAGGATAATACATGTAGGCCTACATAAATAACATGTGCGCGTGCGTGTAATGCATGCGCGTACTGATGTGCATATATGTGTATACGCACACATGCAAATTCGTGCAGATATGTGCGTGGGTGCGTGAGCGCGTGTGTGCGTGCATCTGAAATACTACCAATGCATCTACTTTTCAAAATATTCCTGGGTGGACATCGAAAACCCCTACCCTTGCCTGTATATAACCATGTATTTGATGATTTCACATTGTGTATTCTGTTATCGTGTATGACCATTGCAATAACGGAATACGCATTCCCTGACAACATGCGTTACTGAACCGGTACTGGGCCAATACCGGGGGTGTATTGGGCCGCTATTGGTTCAGTACCGGCCCAGTAGCCTGCGTTATCAGGGGAAGGGATGTGTGTCGGATACACCAAATATATCGCTCTTTTTCAAGCTGAGACTGTCTAGTTCAGTAACAACACGTTTACGCCAATACAACCAAAACAAACCTGCATCATAATCTTGGTTGGTAAATGTATATAACGCGAATCCCATGAACAGTTTTAGCTGCGGGTAGTAGCTCAATAAATATATGCATGTCCCGTAGTCAGTCAGTCGGTCAGCCAGTCAGCCAGTCAGCCAGCCAGCCAGCCAGCCAGCCAGCCAGCCAGCCAGTCAGCCAGTCAGATTGTTAGGCAGTCACAGAAGCTGCATTTCAAAAGCTACGGATCCGATTTGGCCCAAAGAGTAGTTTAACACAACGAAGGAGCTTGCCCTGCAAGAGGATTTCCTGACTTTGGCCATGGTCTGGATAAAAGAACCCAGATTCGGATGCGATCAAATTCTGTAGCTGTGGATACGCTTATCTCTGAAACTACTGGTCGGGCTCAGACTTTAGCACATGAAAGGATGTGAAGATACAGTAGGGTTCTACAACTTTGGGTGCGATTTGTAAAAAATTCGGAAAATCAGAAAAAAATCTGGGAAATCTGAAAAAACCCAGAACCCCGCAGCTACCGAGATTCTATCGACCTTGTTGCCTAGCCTGCGAAAAATTCACGTTAGGTTTTGCGTTTACCAAACTTCTTTGGCTTATATTAACTTTCCAGCTTGAATATGCCTGAAACCTACTACCACAGCTTACTGGGGTGATACTGGGCCGATACCGGGCCAATACTGAAAATATCGACATGGTATCGGTCCAGCGTCGGCCCAGTAAGCTGCGTTATCTTGATAGTGGCAAGAAAAGGCGTATAATCGCATTGAGATCAACGTGATCTTGGTTCAAAACGTTTCTACGTTTAGCAAAAGGTCTCGGTTTAGCCTATATTCCAGGACTCGTTAACACTCATGGCATTAAGTTTGGATAGAGGAGTAACTATGTGATTAGGAATTCGTGGGATAACATTGGCATCCCATAGTCAAAGGGTCAAGGTAGTTAACTGTGATATTGATACAATACTATGTTTTTCGGCGCTATGTTTGGCAAAACTTCCAATCTTATGTTTCGGGATTGGTTACCGTTATTGACAACAAGCTTGGATGCGCGATTTCCCCTGACTCTAGGAGTTCCCGTGGTGATATTGAGGTCATAAGGTCACTGACAAGTTTTTCAACATGTTTTGTGTGATCATTCAATGTTTCTGTGGTCAAGATCAAAGGTCGAGATCATGTTCAACATGGTACATGGGCAGCTCCAAAGGCAGCTCTACAAAAACGTGATGCCTGCCACCGCAAACACCTACGGACTATCTCAGCAGAATTTCCAACGATGTACTATTCAAGATGTGTAATACGTCGCCGCTGTCTGTAAAAGTCGCCCAGCATGATTGCCATGTACTAAGGATGCCAGAAGACACACCTGCACAGAGAGCTTTGGAATTTGCCCAACTGGAAGACAGCCGATATAAAATCATGAGAGGACGTCATTACATAAACTTGCTAAGCGTGCTACGAGGTGACGTCAAGAAAGCAAGACTCGTTACACACAAATCAAGAATGAACCTGATGAAGCTAAGGATTTTTGCTGAGGACAAGACACAGTGGTCAAAAGCGATGTAGGACTGATTGCATGCTTCTACTACCACAGCCGTAGAAGACAGTAACCATACATAAATGGTACACGAATTAGTTTCCGATCCTTACATTTGCACGTTTGCTATCACACCTCATGCTGGCTTTGAGGAGATATGCGTTTCTTTAGATTTTGTGGTCAAAGCTCAAGGTCATGCCTGATCTTGGTACACAATTAAACGGGCGATGTGTGCCACCAAATTCCGGTCCTCACGAGCATATCGTCTGTCTGTCTGTCTGTCTGTCTGTCTGTCTGCCTGTCTGCCTGCCTGCCTGCCTGCCTGCCTGCCTGCCTGCCTGCCTGCCTGCCTGTCTGCCTGCCTGTCTGTCTGTCTGTCTGTCTGTCTGTCTGTCTGTCTGTCTGTCTGTCTGTCTGTCTGTCTGTCTGTCTGTCTGTCTGTCTGTCTGTCTGTCTGTCTGTCTGTCTGTCTGTCTGTCTGTCTGTCTGTCTGTCTGTCTGTCTGTCTGTCTGTCTGTCTGTCTGTCTGTATGTCTGTCTGTCTGTCTGCATACCCGCATGCGTGCGTGCGTGCGTGCGTGCGTGCGTGCGTGCGTGCGTGCGTGCGTGCGTGCGTGCGTGCGTGCGTGCGTGCGTGCGTGCGTGCGTGCGTGCGTGCGTGCGTGCGTGCCTGCCTGCCTGTCCAAGGCATATCTTCGAAATTCTACGAAGTAGAATTACCCAATTTGGCACCTACATTCATACTATGAGTGGCTAAAAATTTTAGTTTGAGGTCAAAATGTCAAACACCGAGGCCACGGGGTCACTTAGTGCATACTGGAATACACATTTTCGTCAATAGTTCTGCGATGTAAGAAATCTATAACGAGTGCATTGTCAAAAACGAGTGCAAAGGCGCAAGTCGGCATCTCCCTCGAGTGCATTCTAGTTTTATATGAGATGACCACCATGCCATGTTTTAGCCAAACTACATCATCTATTTATTCTAGCAAATGATTTGATCTGACCTCTTATGTATATCGATAATGAGGACAAACAAGACATAAAATTACTCCGAATCATTATTATTTTATTAACCCCATTCCACACGAGTCTAAGATTCTGATGTTAAATTTCTGCTGTAGCAAGAGGATTTATGATACGAATAGAAGTATCCATTTCTAGCTATGCCACGCCCACTTTGTACGGGTATTGAAATCGAGTTCAACACTTTGGACTATGCAGTCCTAGAATCTCAATGTAAGTATACAGGTAAGCTGTTGAATATTTTAACACTAATTTGACTTGTATCTGTTGCTGCAACAGATCCCAGTCAAATTGATTTCAAAACACTCAACCGAATATTTTTTATTATGACGTCAGGCGCTTGAGTGACAAATCGGATACCGCTATTAAACTCCTCCTCCTCAAAGCTGTTGCACACTGATGGCGGACATTGGCTGTTGAGTAAGTTAATCCTCGCGAATTCCTACGAGCAATCTGGCAATGATTGCTATATTACCGTCACTGCGCTGCGATTTATGACAAATTAGCGTCTATAATAAGTTTCCCATTTCCGATTTACTGCAATTCCATAACCACGACACCCGGTCACGGGCCATTTCTCAGGATAAATCCACACGCCGAGTGTCTGTAAACAAAGAATGAAGACCTTAACAATTTCTCAAATCAAATTGCAGTCCACATATAAATTAGAGGTCTAATTTAGAATGTTGAAGGCGTTAACTTATACTGGTGCACATGTCAGGCCAGATTGAGGGGATTGGGTGCAGCCATTCGCCTGGATGAGTTCCGCCTAAGGTTCCTCACCGTAGGTTGTTGGCTGCTAAGCTATATCTATTAGAATTCGACATTGGGTTCTTAGTAATGAATTACCAAACGGTATCGAGACGGTTAGCATTTAATGTTCAGCTAGACATTCTCATCGCTGCATCGTAGACGACACGCAGAATGGATGAATCGATCCAGTTTTAGCCAGGCCCCGCCCATCTCACGCTAAGCTCCACCCACGCTTTGTCCGTGTAGGGATCGATTGGTCTATATAGTTTTCTGGAAATTGCGATTCAACGAGTGCATGGACCGATCGATCCCAACGTGGCCAAAGCGTAGGTGGAGCTTAGCAAAAGATTGGCGGGGCATAGCTAAAACTGGATTCCCTCCATTATCTGAAAACGCTTACCGGAAGTTAGAATCCAAATGGGATTCCTGTGTGCATGTCAATACAGCTGCACATATCCCCTTCCCATACCATGTCCGGACCTAAGGCAGTGCAGTTCGCCGGTGGACCAAAACACGCTGAAAGATGAAAGGAATACATGAAAGAAACACTGAGTTTTGACGAATATTTAGGCGCCGTTTCTGAGGTTTTGGCACTAAAGTGCAAGTGACCTCAACGGCTTTTGCTGCATTCTCTAGTTATAGATAAATATGTGTCCTGGTTTAGTCGCGACAGGGAGAACCAATCGACCGTGCCAGTTTTAGCTATGCCCCGCCCATCTCTAGCTAAGCTCCACCGACACCTCGCTCTTGTTGGGATCAATCGATCCGTGACCTACATGACTATCAATTTCCAGAAAACTTCAAGGAGTTCAGGGATCGATAGATCCCAACACGAGCGTTGTGTGGGCAGAGCTTAGCTAGAGATGGGTGAGGCACAGCTAAAACTGGAAAGGTCAATTTACCTCGAGTTAATCCGATCATAGATATTAAGAATAATAGTATAGATAAGAGTCTTTGATTAAAGGGTAACTAATCTGAACTCTTGATAGCTATTCAGGTGATCTAATATGCCAGTCATAAACTATGCAGGTAATATTAAGATTTTCATCATGCCGCTAAAGAAAGATATTCAGGCTTTATTAGCTAAATGTTGCTACATTTCTACAGCCTATGATGGCTGTCATGATTTACTTATCAACCAACCAGAAAATAGTTTGGTAGTGTGGTATAAAAGCAATCATACAGGTAAGCGGTTGAATATTTTGAAACTACTTTGACTGGAAGTTGTTGCTGCCATAGGCATTTCAAAATATTCAACGAGATGAGTATTACATAATAAAGAATGTAATGCATTGGCGCTTACATGACATCGCACACTACTGCTTGAAGAGACAAAATGGTGGTGGTCACTGTTCAACAGTTAAGCGATTTTACAACGCAGATAATTGTGATACAGAAACGGGAATGTGACAGGATAAGAATGATCTGGGCTCTATAAATCATAATCTATCGGTGCAGTATAACATTTGATTAGAGATTAGCATCGCTTTAACAGCCGTGAGAGCAATTAATAAAATATAATAATTAAGAAAATGTACTAATTAGAATAAGTGTGCCGAATGATAATTGATAATATTAGTTACACCAGTGTTTTGCCTGGGGTGCGGTGTAGGGGTGTGATGGTGGTGGGGGAGGGGTTGGGTGCGGGGTGGTGAGGGGCGGGGTGGGGTGGGGGTGTTGGATATAGGATGTTACCGCACGCGCAAACGTTGTATTTCACGAGCGCGCGGGAAAATATAATTGTTTGCGCGTGCGGTAACAGCCTGTACCCCCAGCAAACACTGATGTAACGAATTTATTACCCCTCAGACGTCGAAGAGAGAAAGAGATTTTATCATAAATTATACATCTGTACGACAAAGTCAAACCTGTCTATAAGTGGACCATCTTAATGTAGACACTAAATTATAGAGGCAGGTTTTACTGGACGGCAAGCGCCTAATAATATGCCATTTATAAACATTTATAGTAATAAATAAGTACCTATTGAATATTACGCTATGAATTATGAACAACAAAGCTACTGTCATTTCTTCATAATTATTCTGAAGGAGCCAATAGAGCGGTTCTGAAAAAGTTAAATTGACACATTTTTGCCATGGCTGCATGCCAAAAAACGTCGTCTAATTATCGACGGCGAGGGTTATTAATTATGTCTAAAATATTCAATAAAGCATTGCCAAGATATGTAACCGTAATGATGTCAGCTACGCGAACACAAATAGCCAATACAACAACGTCACTGTCAACTTTGCGTATAATAACTGTCTTGCAATGCATGGCTGCATCTGCAACATGGACCATTAACTGCTATTTGCTTCCTCGTGCAACTGGGGAGCAAATCCTTCTGTGTGTGTCTCTTGTCTATAAATTATATCACAGAGCAGCCTGCTGATAACGTGCTTGTCTGTTATGACGGTAATAACATCTTTGCTTAGAAAGGCAAACAGCTCTTTCTTGTTGTCAGAGAGCCTCAGAAAGTCCGGTCAGTTTTGCGGTATAGCATTCTAGGGTGCTACCTTACGACTCTCGTCTCGTGTTTCTTTAATGTGGCTGGTCTATAGTCATCCCGCACGATGTCTACCCTTTGGGTCTTTTCTCGCTGGGACTTTACATATGAAAGAAAACCTTCCTGTTCGTGATCTCTGAATGTTTTCGCAGTACCAGGCTTCAACCTGTGGACAGCGGCTGGTCCATCTAATATGGCAACATCAGCGACAGGACTTGATTCGTCTTCCACGTTCACGATGCTATCTTAGAGACAGGAAACAATATCTAATTTCGTACCCAGTCTGAGTTCTCCTTGGTCTGACAATGGTGGTGTCTCTGATTCTCGCGAGAGAAAAATTCGTTAAGATTGCCGTTGCGGACTTGGCATGTAACACATAGTCTAGAGAACAGGTTTCGTTGTATCGACACCTGCTTTATCAGTTATGTCCTTTGTATCTGGAACAAGTAGATCACTGCTAGTTTCGAAGAATGGATTCCCATACTCATCAAATGTTGCTTTCAATGCCTTGACATCTTAAAGGAGGGCTTTCTGTACACCTGGTCGTTGGTCATGATGGCGAATGCCAAGGGCAATCTGGGCATGATTAGTTGATGTTTCAAAGTCGTCGATGAGACGTGTCATCTCTGGTCCGCTGACAATGCACCTCTGAAGGGCAGTGGGGGGGGGGGGGTTCAGTTAGACCAACAACGCCACCATCATCTTTTATAACAATGCTATTTTACTTGTGTGCTTGATCGATAGCAATCTTAGAGAAAGAAGGTTTGTCTTCTTGACTGTAAAATGTCCCTTCAAGAACTCTCTGGATATGATGATGCAAATGTGACAAGGTCACTATATCACGGATGTGAACTGATATCCATCGTGAATAGTTGAAAAACCAGTACACGCACACACACACACTAGAAAAGTGAGCTGGAGCTGTAAGACGGTAAACTAAAATTTGAACATGGGTTGACTGCTCTCATGATTGCACCAGTCTTCCAAACTATTGGCCTCAATACCAGGTTCGATCAAATCCACATGCTGCTGGTGTGCTTCCTCCAAGGATTGGTTTATGACACAAGCTGTCACTTGGCCGGTAATGTGGGTTACATTCAGCAATGAGTCTGCAGCGTCAGCGGTTGTGACTCCTGCTGCACCAGTGCTGATGTCAATCCACTGATTTAAGAAGATCTTCCAGTGTCTTTAACGCGGCTAATTCAATGTGGAGGCCTCCAAACATTATAAGGACCTTTTCCGCTCCGTAAAGTAATGGCCATTTCCACTGGATGTTCTTCGCAATGGCGAATAGGGGCTGGCCCACCGCAACAATCGGTTCTGTCCCGGGTTTGTGAGATCTGTGACTTTCTTGATGACATCTAGTGATGTTTCACCATGGCAACCGTTGCAGCATCTTCCTGAACAAGAGGCAATAGACAAGCTGGTGTAGTTGCTGGGTGTGGGTTATGCTGGGAACAGGGCATAACCGTTTGCTTTGTGTCACAGAAGGTACATGTGTGTAGGACCAGGGGAGTCTAGGTAGGCTCTTCTGAGACTGGTTGGTTGGTAGAGAAGTGTTATCAGAAGGTTCTTCAAGTGTCATGACAGGCTCAAATACAGCAGTCTGGTCAGTGTCGTTAAATTGCTGAAGCATGGAGATGTCTGTGGCATTGAATGAGCTCTTCGCTGTTGTTGCACTTGTTCGGTGTTTGAAGTTGTCCACTGTAGATGTAGTTAACACACCCTTTTGCAGCTGTCATAATACTTGCATATTTTATGAGATTTTAAGCGATCTGTCATATGATACTGATTGGCACAGGGCACAGAATGTCTCGACTTGTTATTGTTTTCGTGTCGTGTTATGTATAGGAGGACTCCCAGATACAATGGCACAGGTGGCTCACGAGACTTGTTGTGACGTGTTGTTTGCATTTATTTTCCACTGCGAGCCAAACAGTTACAGATTATACTGTGACAAATGCTCAACTGTGCTTGGGTCTGTATTATAAGTGACTGTGCATTGATGTCAACGCCATAGCACAACTCTCCCACAAGTGTTGAATGAGAAAGAAAGGATGAATAGCTTCCACCTGACAGTTTACAGGAAAGCGGCCATTGAACTGAGATGTTGTCGTCATCATTTACTTGCGTGTTGCTCGATCTAGTATAAATGCCTCATCTTCCGCATTATTCTCACATGCTTTCACCAAAGCAGCCCCAACCTCCTCATTGGACACCAACAGAATATCACGTCCTTCTGTAGAGGCTTGCAGTTCAGTAAAATTTCCTAAAATCCGGTCCTTTAACCCCTGGTGTATACACAAATGGAGAAGCCACTTTAAGATGTATAAGTCTGTCCCTATACAGCCTAACAAGATCCGATAGTCATAAACTGGCGAAGTGTTTTGTTCTTCACTGCCAGCGAGCGTGACCTCAATAAATATCACAAGCTCTGCAAATGCTCGTGCATAGCGTGCTTCTGTTCCACCGCCTTCACAATGTACCTTTTCAGTTTCAGCTATGCCCCGCCCACCTCTAGCCAATCTCCACCCACACTTCGCCCCGTTGGGATTGATCGATCCCAGAATGTCCTAACGATCAATTTACTGAAAACTATGCATACATATGCAAGCTGTTGAATATTTTGTAACTACTTTAACTGGGTACTGTTGCTGCCTATGTTTTGTTGCATATCTCTTGACTCCCTCTCTCCCTCTCTACCTCTCGCCCTCTCTCCCTCCCTCCCTCCCTCCCTCTCCCTCTCTCTCTCTCTCTCTCTCTCTAATCATTTTAGTCACTGTCGCGTGCAGTGGATCAGATGGGCTAGCTGGTTTTTTCACAGAACATGCACACATGGCTGTTTTTTATTATATTCTGTTGTCTGGATAATCATGTGCACATGATTGCTTTTCAACACATGTGTTCGACTATGTATCAACTTGCTGTACGGAAGTCTGCAGGTATTGTGGAATTTTGCTGTATGCCGCTGCAATGTCGCGTCTACACCATCACCATCATTTACCCGTGATATGTTTGGGCAAACAGCCAGCATTGCTAAATTCAGTGATATCCTCCGTTAGACCGATGTAACCTGCTCTTACATTACGGTTATTTTTAATGAGCCGGGCAAAGAAGTTTCTCATTGGTTTTTTCCTGACAAACGAGACATATTGTCTAGTCAGTTTTCAAGAGTGCAGGGCCTGGTTCTGTCATATGCAGAGGGATAACTAGCTTCACTTTCAATGACATACTGGGCTATTGTTTAAAAAATATAGAAAAATGCATCATTATACACTAAAATGTATTTAAACACTTTTAGGAATGGGATATACGGAATTCTTAAAACTTGGGCAGATATCAACATGCGATTGCAGCTCAGTCTGTCAAACAGACGGATACAGCTTTAGCCTAATTGCTACAACCCTTGTTAACTATATTAGGGCCTACTGAACATAAGCAGGTGATAAGTGATACTGATTTCGATTCATAGACGACGTTGTATGACAAAATCAGTTTATAGTTTACTTTAACAGATACTCCGGACCGTATATTATGTGAAAATAATGTCAAGAATATTTATGGCTTTGGGGTATAGCACTAGTTTATAGAATGAAACGTGGCAAAAAGCTTAAGAGTCTGTGTGAAATTGTTATTTCTTACAAGATTTGAAGATGCATAGAACGCAAAGTTTTGGTTGATAAGTATCTGCATTTAATGTGTTTCTGGATTCGACGCCGACCATTTTAAGTATTTATATATAAGAGTGATGCAGTTGCCTGCCTAAAGTGATATATAATAGTCCGCCATCTTTATAATTAGTGAACACAGTGGTCTGACACATGCAACAATGTTTGTTTTCTAACTCTCTGGCACCAAAAACCTATATATAGAGACCAAGATGGAGGTTCTAGGTTGTTTAGTTGCCGCGATATAGGCTAAGGTATTGCCATTTTGAAATATGGCCGCCATATTTTTAATTATTGAACATAGTGATTTGAAACTTACAATAATGCTTGTTTCTAACTCTATGGCACCAAATACGTATATACAGACACCAAAATGAATGTTCTCCGCCATTTAGTATCCGAGATATAAAGTATTGCTCTAGGACATGGCCGCCAACTTGAAATATGACCGCCACCTTTATAATTAGTGGAAAATGGTCGTCACGCCCCAAGCGCTGAAATCTGAGATACTATAGCTAACTTCAGACGTACTCCCATGATGTAGATGCGTGCCAAGTTTCGTGATCTTACCACAAAGTGCTAGATTTTGGCTCAATTTTGCAACAATCCGCTGGACTAAATTAATCTTCAATGAGAGCAAGAGCAATCGGAGATTGCATAATCTCGCCCTACCGTTACATTCCTGATTTCTTTGGATCACGACAAAAGTTGTGGAATCCTAGTGTATGGTCGCATACTTGTGTTAAAATTTGAGCAAAATTAGTAGAGTATTCTCAGCTCCCTCGGGTCCTTCTTGGTCGGCAGTGTAGCCAATCAGGCGTCTTTTAGATCGGTACGTAGCAAGTTTGTGTAGTGACGTTCTCTATAAGCTTTTGAGATGTTGGCACCGAGTAAAGCAAATTCCAAGGCTCTTTGTGCAAGGGTGTCTTGTGGTATTCGCAGAAGATGGCCAAACATAGGCCATCTTTATTGGGCCATCTTCACTGACAGTGGGACTCATTGCACTGTGCATAGCGCGTCACTAGAGGTTATACTGTCCAGTCAGCGATGTTGGGTATTAATACGAAGGTGTCTGCGTTGACAGGCATAAAGCTTATCTAGAACTGGCACAGCATCAGTGATACACATGTCATGTGGTACAAGCGTAGTTCTTTGACCAGAGGCGTCTGTGATCCATGGATCCACAGTCTCCAAAATGACTGGAAAGCGACATTTCCCGTGACGCAATTTGCAGTAATGTTAGATGGGCTGCGCATCGGTGAACCAGAGATTTTGCTCTTCCTCTATTACTACCGGCCACGCAGCAGAATGCCTTATCGCTCAATTCGTCTGTCGATGAAATGTGTACATGGGTAAACTCGGTCCTGGCTTTGTTCATGAATAGATTCACATTATTGAGTTGTTCTGAAACTGTAGGGAGAAGGTTATCAAGTGGATTCTTTTCCTCATCTATGAAGTCTACGTCATCTGCGTACTCCATCTCTAGTGGGAGGCCCAGTGTAGACGCTTGTGGGTTTGGTCTGGTGGAGCGCTCTCGCGCAGATGAGAGGGGTGCGGCAAAGTAGTATGTAAACAAAACTGTAGAGAGGTCATGTCCTTGTGGATAACCAATGGCGGCAGACTCCACATTTTTAACCACACTTTCAACCTCGTATTTGCCAATAGCGGTATGACTAATCGCAGTTCATGGTCATTACAGCCAGCTTGGTGTAATACATCCAGGATCTTTGATCGTTTGATGGTGTCAAAGACCCGCGACGTGTCAATGCCCATATTGTGAAAGTCCGCGTGCTTGGACGTGACTACCGACACGAGCGTCCGTTGTGCCCATACAATGTCTAACAGCTGCGTCCTTGCGTAACCCTTTAACCCTAGAATTTATTCAAGAAAATTTTAATTTTCTCATAGAAAATGTCTATTTGCAGACGAAGAGGGGACTTTTTCAAATTTACCATTGGAATGACTGGCTCGGTTATTGAGCCAGTCATTCCAGTGGTAAATTTTCAAAAATAGTCTTCTTTTGGTCTGCAAATGGACATTACTCAAGACCACTGCAGAAACCTTTTTGGCTGATATAAGTGTTAAATGGTTATAGCTGCTCAGGTAGGTTTTAGTGAAACAGTCAATCTTCTGTCGTTGGTTGATGGTTTCGTGTTAAGATGCACGTCCATTTCTCCTGGGGGGGGGGGGGGGTGCCTTAAAGGATAACTAACCTCACCTCATGATATCTATACATATGGTATAATAGGCCACTCATAAACTATGCATGGAATTTTAAGCTGTTTATCATCACGTCAAAGAAAGATATCCATGTTTTAGTAGCTAAATGTCAGTACATTACTACGGCCTAAGATGTCATAATTTACTTTTCAACCAATCAGAAAAACCCTAGCGTCTCTGCCTCTGTATATGAGCCCAGTCAATCGAGGTGCCAGCTTAAAGATGTGATATAAAAGCAACGATACAAGTAAACTGTTAATATTTAGACATAGGCAGCAACAACTTTCAGTCAAATTAGTTTCAAAATTTCAACAAGATTATTATAACACAATAAAGAATGTAATGCATTGGCACTTACATGACATCACACACTATCGCTAGAGGAGGCAAAATGGTAAAGATCACTGTTCAACATTTACTCGATATTACAAAGCAGAAAATTTTGATACAGATAAGGGAATATGACAGAATATGAATGATATGGAATCTATAAAGCATAATCTGTCGGTGCAATATAACATTTGAGATGAGATTAGCATCCCTTTAAATGGCTTCTCAAACTCATTTGCTTTGATTAGTGTTTGCACTGGCCACGATCACATACAAACGCGTGTACACTGGGTAATGGCTCATCGTCCGGATACGTGAACTGGTTCTTAATCCATTCTCTATCACATCTGCCTTTCCCTGGTTTGTCCCGATGAAGTAGCCGTGGGTGTTATGCCCGGAAAGTGATGGTGGTGGATCAGCCACTCCCAAATCCCGAGCTGCCCTATACATTTCACGGCAAAGATTTGTGGCTGTGATATCATCTGCCAAAGTCTTGTAGAGTAGGTATGATCTTTCAGTTGTTCACTGATCTGGTAAAGAATGGCATTGCGTTCTTGGCGTAGCTTTGTGCGGTTTTTGCTCTGAGCACTTGGGTAGATGAGCGGCTCTGTTGCTATCCTTGACAACTCTTTCCATGTTTAGCTATGCCCCGCCCATCTCTAGCTAAGCTCCACCCACACCTCGCTCGTGTTGGGATCGATGGATCTCTGAACTCCCTGACTATCAATTTCCAGAAAACTATACAGGTAAGCTGTTGTATATTTTGAAACTAATTTGACTGGGTGATGTTGCTGCCTATGGCAGCAACAGCACCCAGTAAAGTTAGTTTCAAAATATGCAACAGCAGGTTTATTAAACAGTATAGACATACAATTCGTACAACGTGTCTGACTATTTAGAGTTAAAGACGCGCCTAATAGAATCATTTATGACGTAATGAGTATGACGTCATCCTACATGCCACTAAGCTGAGCCTGACGTTATATGACTCCAGATCATCGATGGATACTCTGGGTGAATTGAGTACTCTGGATAAAGCGTCAATTGGATTTAAATTTATGTCAATTGTTGTTATCTGTTCCTCGAGGGTCCTCTTTTATGATAGTAGGATGGCGGTATCATTGGCGAGCTCCTCTAGATCAAAGTTAACGAGCCACGTTGGTTGTCATGGTGCCTTATACAGTAGGCAAATGTGCTTCATTTGAACGCGGCTGACCACTGGCTTGTGGTCAGAATTTATGAATCCATTTCCTCACTCAATCATATGACGTCGTAATCAACTACGTGACGCGAAGGATGACGTCATTATGAATGATTCGAAGTAGTCCGTCTTTAGCGCTTAGTAGTCCGACACGTTGTTCGAAGTGTATGTCGTTACTATTTAATAAACATTCTGTTGAATATTTTGTTGAATATTTTGAAACTAATTTGAATCGGCGCTGTTGCTGCCTTAGGCAGAAACAGTATCCAGTCAAATTAGTTTCAAAATATTCAACAGGTTTCCTTATATAGTTTTCTGGAAATTGATAGTCAAGAATTGTTCAGAATAATAAGGAAAAAGTAGTTACCTCTCCGGGATGTAGAAATTGTTTGAGTGTAGCTTTCGTGATCATCCTGGGATCGGGACCAACTTTTTCGGAAATAAAGAAGTTCAGTGATCGATCGATCCCAACACGAGCAAGGTGTG
The DNA here is from genome assembly GCA_034401795.1 of Chaetoderma sp. LZ-2023a. Taxonomy (NCBI): domain Eukaryota; kingdom Metazoa; phylum Mollusca; class Caudofoveata; order Chaetodermatida; family Chaetodermatidae; genus Chaetoderma; species Chaetoderma sp. LZ-2023a. The sequence continues at coordinate 173,248,587 of CM067369.1, read as the reverse complement.
GGCGGAGCTTAACTAGGGATGGGCGGGGAATAGCTAAAACTGGAAAGGTCCATTCAGGGGTTCTGAAGTAGTGGCTCTGCACTAATTTTATACATCATATAATCAATTGATGAATCCAGTTTCACAGTCAATCATATTGCGTCATAATCAATAACGTCATGCTAAGTTCTTCACGAACGCTTATATGTGATTGAAGACGGACTAAGCGTTGTTGTACAAATTGTGATATTTACTATTTAATAAACATTCTGTTCAATATTTTGAAACTAATTTGACTGGGTGCTGTTGCTACCATGGACAACAACCCCAACCAGTCAAAATAGTTTCAAAATATTCAGTAGCTTACCTGTTTAGTTTTCTGGAAATTGAGATTCATGGGGTACAAGGATCGATCGATCCCAAGTTTAGTTGCTCGCCATCTTAAAGGGCATTTTGTTTCACCGACATACTGCTTTTGGCATAATTTGCAAGATGTTAAATAGATAACATTTTTAGAATCACAATCTAAATTAGACTGAAGTTGGAATTTGCTTTTGTTCTGATAACTGACAAATGTTTTCTGATTAGGTAGATGGGGGTCTAATTTACACCTCTTCTTTCCACATTTCTGAGATTGTCCTACGCCTATAATTGGACGATTGTGACGAATTTTGGTAGGCTTTTGATCGGCAGCCTTATCAGTAATAGTTTCCAAATCATGCAAAGTTTCGGACTTTATTTTGCGCAAAAATCGTGTTAAATATCCCCTCTGTTTGAGGGCTTTAAATAAGGTGAAACATGCAGATTCAAAATTCTTTCTATCACTAGAATTTCGGTGAAATCGGATAATCTGTGATTTGACAATATCTTTAAAAGTATGAGGTGGATGGAAAGATTTCCTATGCAGTAGTTGATGGGAATCGGTGGGCTTAAAGAATACTTTGTAATCAAGAAGCCCACTCGTGTTATAATTTACACCTTTGTAGAGAGTAACGTCTAAAAAGTCTATGGACGACTGGTCGATGTTGGCTTTAAGTTTGACGTTAGGATCGTGATTGTTCAAAATAGCGAAAAATTCATCAAACTCTTCCCTCGAATGATTCCAGATCATAAAAATATCATCGAGGTACCGGCGGTAAAATAAGGGCTGCTTAGGACATTTGTTAAGCGCATCTTCTTCCCACTCAGCTACATAGATGTTGGCAAAACTAGGACTAAAACGTTTACCCATAGCGCATCCACAGATTTGTTGGTAGATTTCGCCAGCGAATTCGAAATCATTGCCCTTTAAACTCAGCTCCAGGAGAGCTAATATTTCGCTAGTGGGCCTATTGTTATCAGGATATTTATCAAATGCTCTGCGAACAGAAGTCAAACCCCTTTCGATGTCAATGTTTGTGTACATAGCATCGATGTCGAGGGTTATCAAGAGTGAGTTTGGAGGAACAGAAATTTTGGAGACCTCGGATAGGAAATCCTCAGTGTTGTTCAAAAAGCTGAAATGTCTATTCGCAATTGGTTGTAGGTGGTAATCAATAATTTCACTAATTCGATAAGATTCAGAGCCGCAATCAGAGATAATAGGTCGACCCGGTGGTATCATAGGGTCGGACCATGACTCAATAGGTTTATGAATTTTTGGCAAAAGGTAAAACGTACGTGGATTTGAATCTCGTTTAGCAGTAAGGTATTTAAACTGCTTTTTCGTTATGGCGTTGTCAGCCATTTCTTGAAGGATTCCATTAAATTTATCACAATTATTTTGCCAGAGTGGTTCGTCTAATTTGCGGTAGTGTTTCAGATTACCGAGTTGTCGATGCGCTTCACGAATATAATTATCCTTACGCATTATTACAGTAGCAGATCCCTTGTCAGCAGGCTTTATAACGATGTCATTGTTTTTACGCAAACCTGTTAAGGCTAAACGTTCTTGATATGACAAATTTTGATGATTTTTAGGAAATTCGAAATTTTCAACACGCTCCTTGATAGCTTTTATACTATCAAGAATCGCAGGGTCAACCAACTTCGAGTTAGGTGCCCATCCAGTTTTTTCAACAAAAGGTAGAAAGTTGTTTTTCTTGGAATTTCGAAAAAAGTCTGCTAATTTTACACGTGAGAAAATGCTTCAATTTCCCATAAGCCATTATCTAAAAGAGCATCTATGTCGACTTTGGGCCGTGGTGTTGGTACATATGTTAGACCAAGATTTAGCAACGATCTTTCTGCTTCAGACAATGTAGAACCAGTTAGGTTAATGATATTACCACCTAGGCCAATTTCTGGGTGGTTAGTACCCTGACCCGTAGTTAGTTTAAATTAAGGTGCGATAACCAACTATTATACATCCTATTTGCAGTGCACTCAGTCCAGTGGATGTTGTCCTCAACCACCTGAAATTCAGACACGGGGAGGCTGGGCAGGATAGGGACCTTGGCCCTTAAGGCCTCTACACGGCTGTTAACGAATTGTATGTTTCGTTTCTGGGTTGTAGTCAGGTGCTTCGAATAATTTAGTTTGGCAAAGTGAACTTTAGCCTTTGGAAATTTTGAACGCATGGTACTAAACAGATTCTCAATTCTTTGGGAGGTGTCATGCTGAAGTTCGTCCTTATCATTAATTCCGATGTTAAGGATGATACGCTGAGGTTGGAAGACCTCATTGTGTTTTCTAACCATATTCCTAATGTGGTTTATCTTAGCACCTGGATAGATTGCTACCTGCATATCTGGATGAGGTGTCTGATTGATACGAGCTAAATTTGAAGACCCAATCAGCAGAATCTTCTTGTTCAGAGTAGGAAGGCGCCATTCATTCTTATTATCCACCACGAACCGAAACTTGTAGAAAGACCTATGCTCTTTGGGTGTATCCCTAGGCGTAGGTTTGGGCTTAGGTGTGGGCGTAAATTTAGGTTGTGGTGGCTTGGACCTCGGCGTCGACGATCTGGTCTTTTGACCAGGTCGGTCAGTAGCTGCTCTCTGTGGAAGGGGAGGAAACTCGACTGGGGACAGTGGCGAGACCGGAAGAGGGATCTGACTAGGATCAACATGAGCGGACACTGACGGTGACCATGCTGGCAGTGGAATCAGGAGCGGATCCACCACAGGAGACTGCAGGGGGAACACTGGTGAGCTCTGGTTATTCACCCGCTTAACTACTGGGGGACTCTCAGTGGGTGACCTATTCCGTTTCCGATTTGATTGTGGGATGACTGGTACGGTCAAGGCTGACCTTGCAGTCGGTGTGCCTGGTAGGGCCACAGAGGGCCCTGCAGTTGATGTTCCTGGTAAGGTCACAGGTGACCCTACAGGGGGTGTTGTACTATGGCAGGTTCTAAAATGTGGATCAAAAGGTCTGATGAAATCATAAAACTGATCAATTGATGAAGAATGAAACTTCCTGCCATAGTTATTTCGGGCCCAATTTATTGCTGTGGTCTTCGCTCTACCTAATTCTAAATTTGGTTTGGACTGAGCTTCGATGAGGAGCGACATAAGACGACCAAGCTGGAAATTATAGTGACTAATGTTCACCTGGAGTAAAGATATGGCCCAATTCAAATTTGCTGCTAAGATGTCCTTACGGACCTCGGCGTTTGGCATCGCTGGTTTACAGAAGAAATTCTGTCTCTCTAACTCTGACACTTTCCAGCTCAATCCAGGAGGCAAACTGCCCCTACGTACATGAACATTCAAGATGCCAAGGTGGTGAAAGCATTGTATAATCATGTAGTAACATTTGGTTAGTGCAGCCTGGGCAGATGGCGGGCGACTGTCGTTAGACCTCCTGTCATCCCGTCTTCTACTCTTGCTAACTCCAGCCATAATGTTACTAGTTAGATAATTCAATGTTTCTGCCACTAAAATCTACAAGAATACCAAAAAATTGAGGGGACCTAATGGAATCGTGAACCAAGGGAAGTCTATCGAATTACAAGCTTAACAAAATCTACAAACGCATCAAAAATCTACCGCTGAAAAAAAGAAGGTTATGATTAAGCATGTTAATATTTAAATAATTCATATAAACTATCAAAGGATAATTGTGTATATTACCAATAATCCTATGCACCGTCGTGAAGTGGGCGACCGGTTTCGACAAGGTTTGTCAGCTTCAGGCCACAGAACAAATCTGCCTGTCCACCAAAAATCTGTCTATTTATTAGAATTGATGGCCTTATGGATGTGGCTTAGATTAGTATTCAATTGTACTTTGAAAATTTTAAATTGTATTCACATTAAAGAGTTGGACTGCCACAGATGTTTAAAAACTATTGTCTAAATCCATTGACGTTGATTGAGTTCTCTAAGGTTTCTGAGTGGGCTTCCAGTAATACTCTCATGAATGAGTGGCGGTTGATCAAAGAGATCAAGCCATGCATATTAACCCAGTGAGCTCGATTCTGTTTGTTCAGAAGGTATCCCTTTCTGAACGAGGTTCTATTATCGGTCTGTTGATTGATCAAAGGGATCACTCAACGGTCATTAATCATTTGAACAGTTTCAAAAGGTGTTGTTGGACTTTGTTTTCAAGTCTTTTGAAGTCGAATTTAGGAAAGAACATTTTTTAATTTCCAACAATTAAATAATTGTCTATAGAATTTAGACTAGTAGGATTCAAGTGTATTTGAAAGATTTAATGAGCAATATGAATTTCGAGTTCCTTCCATCCATCCATCCATCCACCCACCCACCCATCCACCCACCCATCCATCGACCCACCCATCCATCAATCCATTCAGTTAATGAAGGAAGGAGTGACAGAAGGAAGACAAATGAAGAAAGGATGGATGAAGTAAGGAAGGAAGAAAGGAAGAATGGAGGGAGGGAGGGATGGATGGCGGGAGGGAATGAGAGTGGGACGGGGGGGGGGCCGAGGATCGATGAAGGAGGAAGGAGAGAGGGAGGAAGGAAGGAAGGAAGGATGGATGGAAGGGAGTGAGGGTGGGACAGATGGTGCGAGGATCGAGGAAGGAGGGAGGGAGGGAGGGAGGGAGGGAGGAAGGAAGGAAGGAAGGAAGGAAGGAAGGAAGGAATGAAGAAGAATGAAGGGAGGGAGGGAGGGAGGGAGGGAGGGAGGGAGGGAGGGAGGGAGGGAGGGAGGGAGGGAGGGAGGGAGAAGGAATGAAGGAAGGAATGAAGGAAGGAATGGAGGGCGTGGGAGGGAGGGAAAGAGCGAGGAAGGAAGGAAGGAAGGAAGGAGGGAGGAAGGAAGGAAGGAAGGAAGGAAGGAAGGAAGGAAGGAAGGAAGGAAGGAAGGAAGGAAGGAAGGAAGGAAGGAAGGAAGGAAGGAAGGAAGGAAGGAAGGAAGGAAGGAAGGAAGGAAGGAAGGAAGGACAGACGGACGGACGGACGGACGGACGGACGGACGGACGGGCGGGCGGACGGACGGACGGACGGACGGACGGACGGATGGGCGGGTTGGTGGGAGGGAGGGAGGGAGGGAGGGAGGGAGGGAGGGAGGGAGGGAGGGAGGGAGGGAGGGAGGGAGGGATGGAGGGAGGGAGGGAGGGAGGGAGGAAGGAAGGAAAGGAGGAAAGAAGGAAGGAAGGAAGGAATGTAGGACGGGTGGGAATGGGGGTGGGAATGAGGGAGGGAGTGAGGGAGGGAAGGAAGGTGGGAAGGAAGGAAGGAGGGAGGGAGGAGGGAGGAGGGAGGAGGGAGGAGGGGAGGGAGGGAGGGAGGGAGGAAGGAAGGAAGGGAGGAAGGGAGTGAAGGACGGAAGGACGGAAGGAAGGGAGGGAGGGAGGGAGGGAGGGAGGGAGGGAGGGAGGGATGGAATGGCGGGAATGAAGGAGGGAAGGAAGGAAGGAAAGAAGGAAGGGAGGGAGGGAGGGAGGGAGGGGGGAGGGAGGGAGGGAGCGCGCGAGCGAGCGAGGGAGGGCGGGAGGGAGGGAGCGAGGGGGGAAGGGAGGGAGGGAGCGAGGGGGGAAGGGAGGGATGGAGGGATGGAGGGATGGAGGGAGGGAGGGAGGGAGGGAGGGAGGGAGGGAGGGAGGGAGGAAGGAAGGAAGGAAGGAAGGAAGGAAGGAAGGAAGGAAGGAAGGAAGGAAGGAAGGAAGGAAGGAAGGAAGGAAGGAAGGAAGGAAGGAAGGAAGGAAGGAAGGAAGGAAGGAAGGAAGGAAGGAAGGAAGGAAGGAAGGAAGGAAGGAAGGAAGGAAGGAAGGAAGGAAGGAAGGAAGGAAGGAAAGGATGAACGGATCAAAACTATTGTTAAGAAGACAGACTAAATTGATGGAATGATGGTATGCCAGACAGATTTGCCACGACGGTATGGTGCAATAATTAGTGTGTTAGTAAGACAATAAAACAATAGAACTGGCACTCGCTTGTAGGTGGTTATATGATTAAACGCACTGGCTCAGGATCTCCCAAGGTTGGGAGATATTTTTTATTTATTTTATTGTCTGAGATTTGTTATGTTTGTTTGATAGAGGCGGTATGGCCTATAAAATATGAATAATATATATCATTCATTCTGAAGGTTTTTGAAGAGTTAATTTCGAATTAACCAAGATGTCACGTAGATTGAAGTTTTTCTTAAAGGCTATCACTGGACGCATATTGAGAGGTTTTTTCATTTTATCCTGCAATTTATGATATTCATCTTTCAAAATTTCAGAAATTTCAACATTTTTTCGATTGTATGTTAAACTGAATGGAATAATTTCACGTTGATCAGCAAGACCAGGGTCCACGTTTATGCCACTCGGCCATTTTGTTTTCAGTTGCTTAATCCAAAATGATTCTCGAAGTTTTCTTTGTTTATCAGTTTCTTCGGCCGTAGCAGAAAGAGGCAGTTGCTCAATAGGCATAATTTCAAAGTGTCTATCGACAGAATGACCAGGAAGATTGAAATGTTGAGCTACGTTGGTGTCCTCGTCGTGTCTAATATCGCAAAGGTGTCTAGTTGCTCGCCATCTGAAAGGGCATTTTGTTTCACCGACATACTGCTTTTGGCATAATTTGCAAGATATTAAATAGATAACATTTTTAGAATCGCAATCTAAATTAGACTGAAGTTGGAATTTGCTTTTGTTCTGATAACTGACAAATGTTTTCTGATTAGGTAGATAGAGGTCTAATTTACACCTCTTCTTTCCACATTTCTGAGATTGTCCTACGCCTATAATCGGACGATTGTGACGAATTTTGGTAGGCTTTTGATCGGCAGCCTTATCAGTAATAGTTTCCAAATCATGTAAAGTTTCGGATTTTATTTTGCGCATAAATCGTGTTGAATATCCCCTCGGTTTGAGGGCTTTAAATAAGGTGGAACACGCAGATTCAAAATTCTTTCTATCACTAGAATTTCGGTGAAATCGGATAATCTGTGATTTGACAATACCTTTAAAAGTATGAGTCAATCATATTGCGTCATAATCAATAACGTCATGCTAAGTTCTTCACGAACGCTTATATGTGATTGAAGACGGACTAAGCGTTGTTGTACAAATTGTGATATTTACTATTTAATAAACATTCTGTTCAATATTTTGAAATTAATTTGACTGGGTGCTGTTGCTACCATGGACAACAACACCAACCAGTCAAAATAGTTTCAAAATATTCAGTAGCTTACCTGTTTAGTTTTCTGGAAATTGAGATTCATGGGGTACAAGGATCGATCGATCCCAAGTTTAGTTGCTCGCCATCTTAAAGGGCATTTTGTTTCACCGACATACTGCTTTTGGCATAATTTGCAAGATGTTAAATAGATAACATTTTTAGAATCACAATCTAAATTAGACTGAAGTTGGAATTTGCTTTTGTTCTGATAACTGACAAATGTTTTCTGATTAGGTAGATGGAGGTCTAATTTACACCTCTTCTTTCCACATTTCTGAGATTGTCCTACGCCTATAATCGGACGATTGTGACGAATTTTGGTAGGCTTTTGATCGGCAGCCTTATCAGTAATAGTTTCCAAATCATGCACAGTTTCGGACTTTATTTTGCGCAAAAATCGTGTTGAATATCCTCTCTGTTTGAGGGCTTTAAATAAGGTGAAACATGCAGATTCAAAATTCTTTCTATCACTAGAATTTCTTTAAAAGTATGAGGTGGATGGAAAGATTTCCTATGCAGTAGTTGATGGGAATCGGTGGGCTTAAAGAATACTTTGTAATCAAGAAGCCCACTCGTGTTATAATTTACACCTTTGTAGAGAGTAACGTCTAAAAAGTCTATGGACGACTGGTCGATGTTGGCTTTAAGTTTGATGTTAGGATCGTGATTGTTCAATATGGTGGTGGTGGTGGTGGTGGTGGTGGTGGTGGTGGTGGTGGTGGTGGTGGTGGTGGTGGTGGTGGTGGTGCTCGTGGTGGTGGTGGTGGTGGTGGTGGTGGTGGTGGTGGTGGTGGTGGTGGTGGTGGTGGTATGCTCAACTTACATGTTGCTTCCCTCATGTCGATGGTTCGTGGATCTATTGTAGGTGCATTAGAAGTAGTAACATTAACAGGAGCGGTTGGTGTTGGCGGGTGTTGGACGGAACTGCGCTTGTATATCACTGTAGGTATTCCACTGATAGGTCTTTGGTTGTAAGGTCTTTGTACATTGTATGGTCGCATTACTGGTTGGCCATACACCCCAGGAGGATGACCGTAGACTGCATTTGGTGGTGGAGGTTGACCACCGACTAATGGAGGGCTGTAATAAGGCTGCATCGGCTGATATTGTGGCGCGCCTGGTCCTACATTTCGTGGTGGGAATTCATATGGTTGTGCTCTGGGCTGCGGGAATTGGCCGAGATGTGGCATCCCAGTAAAGTACGGATTGCCATAATATGGCACTGCCATGGGTGGTGGTCCCGGATACCAGCCAGTAGGGGGATATCTGTAGTAACTAGGTACCGGTGTTGTCGGCGTAATGGTTGTAGTAGTTGGCATAATGAGCACGCCGCCTTTACAACTACTGGTGAGGGTATTGGGTAGACACGCTTTGCGAATTGGATCAAAGTATTGGTTCATGTCGCAATTTTCAACAACCACGGCCGGGCCCTCACACGCGTAGAATGAATTGCAATAGCCAGGATACTCCTCATACACAGTAGCAGTGGAATTATTTGTTTGACAAGGATCTATAATAATAATAAAAATAATAATAATAATAATAATAATAATAATAATAATTATAATAATAATAATAATAAGAAGAAGAAGAAGAAGAAGAAGAAGAAGAAGAAGAAGAAGAAGAGGAAGAAGAACTTATTCTTTCGTTTATCAAAATCACATTACATATAAATTATTCTCAGTAGGAGAAATTTTGACAAACATTAACCCCATTTGTGTCAACTGCGCCCCAAAACACTATAATACTACTTATATCAATTAAGCATTTTAATGGTCAACACGTTTCACGAAAATTTAATATTAGAAGACCATTTTTTTTGTAAATTTACCTCTGAAATTTTTGACCGGCTTGACCATCAAATGGGTAAACAAAATTCAAGCTTTGGCTTACCCAGTATCCATTTGCAGGTCAAGAGAATAGCATTTAAAAAATTTACCACTAGAATGACTGGCTCGCTTACCGAGCCAGTCATCCCTGTGGTTAGTTTTCAAAAATACTATTCTCTTGAGTCTTGACCTGCTAATAGACCACTGCAGTTTGCCCATTGAAAGGTTAAGTTGACACAACATGGGTTAAGTAATAAGTAAGCCTACTGGTGTATCCTTCCTCTATAGAGAGTTGCTTCTCCCTCATTAGTTATAACCCGGCGGCCATTTTGGATTCATGCTAATTAGATATAGTGCTGACTTTATTCCTTGAAAACATGATAAACATGGTTTATTTTTTGTAATTACGGGCTAATAATCACTTTCAGACCTGTTTTCCTCACTGGGTCAGCGGACATGACCTTGAAATTCGAGGTCAAATGCCACGACCCTTAATTGAAAAATAATCCAGTTATTTATTCAAATCTTGCATTACTTGTATACAGGTGTAGGAAACAGCATGCACGCTTTAGCAAACCGTATTTATGAGACGATGTGAGCTTATGCCAGAAGCAAATCTTGATCATCAGTCCATTCATCAGTCCACATGACTGTCCGTCAGTCTGTCAGTCAACGATTCTTCATCAACTTTTCCTTAAATGCCCCTCTGCTCGTTAACCATTTTGCGAATTTGACACAAACTTTGAAGCCCCCTGATGATACTAGGCCTAAAGCTTCAGATTATATTTGTAGAAATTTGACTCATCAAACGGGTAATGTGCAATTTTGCATTTTTTTTAAATTTTACAGTACATCCTATAATGGCACCCTCTTGTACATTGGTACCATGTGGTTGAGTGAATCGACAGTCACATACTATTTCTAACGATGTAAGCGTACAACCTTCTATTTGCTGATGGTTTTGTCATAACTAAATATCAAGAATCGAGTCTATGTTCAAAGGACCTTTGTCCCAAATTAGCGTTGCATTCTGTTAGGCATGTTGGTTTTAATCAAACTTGTCTATAGCGACCACCCTGTGGGTCTTCAAAATTAACCACAGCTGGTCGTCTTATATGATTAATCTCTTATGGTAAATAATCTTTCGGGCCAAACGATAAGAATTACTTAAGAGGGCCAGTCTTGTAGTTATACGACCATCCGTGCTAAAGAACCACCATCCTTGCTTCCCAGAAACATGTGGTTACTATAGACATATTTGACTGTATATAACGATATATTGTTTGATAAGCAATGTTACGATAGCTGACTAAATTAGGATGCATAACATATTGTTATATCTATTTTTACTGGTATAATCAGGAAAAGATACCAAGACTGTATGGTTGCAAGAGACTGTATGTATTTTCATGTGAAGAAAGTGTTGCCACTAAACTGCAGACCATACTGAATACCATTGTGCCAATCACTGTAGGTGTGAACTATCACCAACGGTCAAACTATGACTAAACCTGATAGATGCTTTAGAAGTGTTTCGGAGTACATCCGTGAACAGCGACTTGGGCCATGGCAAACACACATTTAGGCAAGTACGCAATGTTACCATATACATATGGTAAGGGCAAGCATGAACTATACTGGATGGACATATATATATGAATTTTGATTAGTTAGTTTTTCTAGCGGCCATCTTGGATTTTCTGAAACTTTTCCGGAAATCATTTACAATGCTGGTCCTCCAATATAAATGGCCCGACTCAACGAAAATTTGGGTGGACTAATCCTATGCTGGTAGGGTTCAACATTTCTAACGAGAATTCTGATTGGTCAGTATTTTCGGCAGCCATCGTGGATTTTCTGAAAATTTCTGGAAATTAGTTAAAAGGCTAGACTCCTCATTAACCACTTGGCCGATTTCAAACAAACTCGGTTTGTAAGGACCCTAAAGTGGTACGATCCGAAACCTCTATACAAAATTTTGATTGGTATATTTTTCCGGTGGCCATCTTGAGTTTTCTGAATAATGGTGGCAAATCGTTTAAAATGCTACTACTCATTAACTGTTTAGGTAATTTCAACCAAATTTGGCTCAAATGACCCTATGGTGGTAGGCTCCAGAACTTCTGATCAGAATTTTGATTGGTTAATTTTTCTGGTGTCCATCTTGGATTTTCCTAAAATTATCCGGAAATCATTTAAAACGCTACTATTCCAATATAAATGAAACGGCCAGAAATGTGTAGCTGGGAGGGAGGGTGTGGGCTCTAAGTGGTATGCGAGTCAAGAATCAGCCATGGTATACTGGTCCCTTATATGACATCATCTTGGAGAGTATGTGTCTGCTATGAGGAAACGTAGTGGTTTCACAATACCAGAGAATATAGGGCATGCAGCGGTAAGGCCAACAGACATGAAATTTGTCCCCCCCCCCCACCCTTGGGTACATCAGGTCATAAGACCGCACGCACCTACTCCCCCCCCCCCCCCCCCCCCCGACCCAGCACCTACCCCATCCCTTCCCCACCCCCCGTTAGGTCCAGGTTAGGCCCTCCCCATCCCCCACGCCCAAGCATGAGGAGCAACAGAAAAGCCATGGACAAGAACAGCAACATGAGACAAAATCGAGAGACAACGATCAACACACACCCAGAGAGACACAAGCTAATGCACAAACCGACGTCACAAGAATTCACAAGAATTCAACAGAAACCATAAAGGCCAGGCGTGAGTCTAGACCCTAGCATTGGGAACTAGCATATAAACGCCTTAAATATTACAACACACACACGCACGCACGCACGCACGCACGCACGCACGCACGCACGCACGCACGCACGCACGCACGCACGCACGCACGCACGCACGCACGCACGCACGCACGCACACACACACAACAGACATGAAATGAAAGCTCACATAATACTTCTACGCATGAAAACACATGACCAACCCTTTTAATGTAGAATAACACCCAGAGTTACATCTTATAAGCATATCCACAGGGTTACATGCTTCAGATGAATCACAGACATATCCAATATCTGCAAGTTCTGGTGTTATGGGGAAGCGACAGATGGGCACCTTTGTTTGTTCATGCCTCTCAGATGCTTGTGTTTAGGCCGGAATTAACACTTGCCGCCAATAGCGAAAAAGCAAGCATGGATAGTGTACTCTGTCTTCCAGCGACATCTTTCCTCACTCCATTGTTCAATGCAGGTGGGAGCAAGAGGAAGTGCCAGAAGTCTGATTAATACACACCCTGCAGGATCCTATCGCGTTCCTAGAAGTATGTGACAGTGAACCAGTGGTGTACATTAGAGACGTCATGGCCGAGCTACATTACATGAAAGTGAACATGCACATAACATTTCAAATGTTGGCAGGTTTCTGTGATAAACTGTTTTATCTACTGAAATCGTCAGATATAGTTATTGATGTTTTGAATCAATGCGACTATTCCAACTCTGTCAAGTATGTTGAACAAAGGAAGGGAGGGAATGTGATTAGCAAAGATGTATATATTAGCCAATGAAATAGCTACATTACTACCACGTGACCGTCCAATAAAAAGGGTTATCGGACTCTAAAAAGTGTTATTGGATTCTAAAAAGTGATATTGGACTCTCGAGGCTATTTGTTACGTCATAATAAATTATGCCACCGTGGTTTATGACGTCATTTGTATCAGAATTGTTACACCACGCAAACATTACGGCAAAATAGTAATACTCAATGTGGTATTACGATTCAGCTTATTTATTGGCACAAAATCCAAATTATATGAAGATATAGCCAAACATGAAGGTTACACAGACATTACAAGACACAGTACGAATAGTGAACAGTTCTGATATAAAAAGAAAATGCTAATATATTAAATAATTAAATAATTATATGTAGTCTGCGGTTTGATTGACAGACTAATATACAGTTGTCACTGGTGGACCGACGCTTAGCGTATTTTTAAGGCATTTTGCCTTTTAGTGGTGCATTTTGAAACATAGTTCCATACCGCTTTACAAACCTCGTGTCCCCCTTATTATACGACATTAAGAATACAAATTTTTCATCTAAGCTAAAATTAGAGATATCGACAAATGAGTTGAGGTAATTAAATAGAGTCAGTCTTTCGATGTCATAGAATGGGCAGTGAGCAATGAAATGTTTCTCGTCCTCAATAATTCCAACAGAGCAATTTGCCAAAATCCTTATGCCTAAGAATAGTCTCCATTAACTAGTAGATATACGTCATAAATCAATTGCTAACTCGTATCGTGCGTGCTGTACATTTGGTAAATAGTAAATTCAACGAGCATGTTGCTTTGAATCGTTTATTTTCAAATTATTTCAATATATAGGTGTATTTTAAACACAACGCGGACTCGTACAAAAAAATCCATATTATACTCGGAAATGTTAAATAACCTAATAGTATCATGTGATTGAAGTTTCTGGCAGTGTCCTCTAACAGGCCCTCCCGTGCCACCTATCTTGGTGAATACAATACTGAACATGATCCTGAATACGTCATGGTCTCCAAAGATAATAAGATTGTGTATGCTGCTGGAGCATTCAGAAATGGGTCACAGACATTATCAGTTATGTCTGGTAGAACAGAGAGCAGTGCAGATCTAATGTGCAATTAAGAAGAAGCGGGAATGCCCATGGTGTTCCATGCTCTGAATGCCAACCACACATTTAGTGAAAAGAGTATCCTTGACAATATCGTTCTGAATACGTAGTAGTGCTAGCGGCTTTCCATTTTCCACAGATGGGTAGCATACGTCAGTTCTGGATTGAAACTAGACGTAATGGTATTGTTATTGATAACTGCAGATTTAACCCATCAATGAGATGTTCCAGTTGTATTGTTGGGTGTTCTTTTAAGTTCTGCTAGCAGTGCATGCCCTGGCCGGCTATGATTGTGTCCCATAATACTATTGCATTGGCAAGAAGGCTGTTTTCAATGTAATAAACACGGGAGGGCCAGAAACCTTTAAGGCGCTTACCAACTATGATCGTGCAAATCTTCAATCAGGTTTGGGTGCTGCCAGGAAATGCACCTTTCTATTTATTTTTGTTATGTCCCGCCAATCTCTAGCTAAGCTCCACCCACACCTCACTCGTGTTGGAATCGATTGATCTCGGAATTAGTAGCTGTCCTTTATGACCCAAAAAGCAAATATACGCCACTTCATCATGTCCTGACTGCTCTACGTTTAAAACAAAGTGAGAAAGACATGCCACTGAGTCAGCCTCCACAATCTGAGCCAAGTTGCATGGAACAGTTTAAAAGAGCCATATGGCAGGCAGGCTGATATAGACACAAATGACTCACTGGAAAATAATGGATGGATAGAAGACAGCTAATGGGGACTGTTCTCCGATGTTCTTTGAGGGAGAAACATCAGCAGAGTCGGTGCATCTCCTCTTCTCTACAGTGTACGGGAAAACCTTTATGCACCGAAGAATGTCAGCAAAAAAACTGGACTGCCATGTTGTGATACGTGTTCATGTAGTGGCGTTGATGACTGACGCAATATATCTACCCATGAAACAGACATGTTCAATGATTAACATTGTATATAGCAGGACAGTAGATCAGACTTGCGGTTGAAATGCTCATAAGTTGTCTCTAAAATTATTGTTGCTAGAATGGTGACTGGAGTTAAATGACTCTTCAAGTAAATGCACCGTATCCTATGTATGACTAGTTATTGCTAGTATTACTTATCCAGATATTCTTTTATGTTTAAAACTATATAGTTGCTTCTTAGTTACTCATACGCGATCATCAAGTATATAGAACATCAAGTATATCGTACAATAATTTTATGTGTTGAAACGTTGGCCGTTCTTTAAGCCGCGTGCTATTACGACTACTCGTCTTTAAAAAACACAATCCTTTGGTCCCAAAAGAAAGTGTCCCTAATACACATGATTTAGAATACCGTTATCAGTTACATACAGTTGCATACATATTACCGGTAAAGGGAAGGTGAAAATTAATGTGACCCTTGCGTTTCTCCCGGGTGAAACACAGCCTACAAGTCTGTGTACGTAGAATAAATACTCAAAAGTTGTTGTTAGTTTCAATAAAAAAAAGGCACAGAATGTTAACTGTGTTAACCATTTAACACTCATATAAACGTCTTCTGCAGTGGCCTTGAGAAATGTCCATTTGCAGATCAAAAGAAGACTATTTTTTGAAAATTTAACACGGGAATGACTGGCTCGATAACTGCTCCAGTCATTCCAGTGGTAAATTTTCAAATCTATTGTCTTCTCTTGGTCTGAAAATTGGCATTTTCTATAAGAGAATTAACAAAAATTTGAGCGAATTTGAGGATTAAAAGGTTACGGTCCAATAAACAATATAAACCATGTTGTAGCTGTATGTTATTCGGGTACTTTAAGTTGCTCTGATAGGCCCCGTGGCCGCTCTACTCTAACATTCTTTAGATCCGGAACGGATCTCGAAGTTGTTGTTGTTGTTGTTGTTGTTGTTGTTGTTGTTGTTGTTGTTGTTGTTGTTGTTGTTGTTGTTGTTGTTGTTAGAGATGTGCAGTTTTGTTTCTTTTTACTACATCTGATTCAGTTGTCATCCAATCTCGCTGAAACTGTACACACCTACTCTAGGGATAAGTACCGACATCAGTACGGTGCCCGATTTTCGATTTACTGCACTGCTGGGTCTTAGTAGGGCGCCCCACCCTTAATTATTAAAACCATTAATAATAAATGTAATTTGATAAAGCTTGAGGGGGATATTCTATGGGTTACCATCGACATCATTATAGAGCTCAATTTTCGATGTATCACACTGGTGTGTTCAAGAGCATCCACCCCAACTCACCCTTAAATTTTAAAATCGATTCACCTCCGTTAATAAAACTTGAGATGCCTATTTTATGGGTAGCTCTTTACATCATTACGCAGCGGGATTTTAGTAGGGCGCCCCCCCCCCTAAAATTTTTTACTCGGTACTTCTGCGTTATTAACGAATGGATCTCGATAAAACATGAGAGTGATATTCTATAGGTAACTCCTGATATCATTATTGCGAAGCCGGATTTTCGATGCCCTGCCCTGTTGTGTATTAGTATGGCGTCACACCCGCGCAAATTTTTAAATCGCTACTCCTCCGTTATTAATGTCCGGATCTCGATACAACTTCAGAGGGATATTTTATGCGCAATATCATGAAGCAGCCAGATGTTCGATACACTACCCTGATGTAGGATGCCCCACCCTTACATTTTATATTCGCCATTTCTCCATTACTGATGAACGGATCTCCACAAAACTTGACAATGATATTCTATGGGCCACTCTAAAAATCTATAGAAGTTGTGGAACGTTCCGGGTCTTAGCTCGTGCGAGCTTTTTTGTTATTTTTAAATCTTGTTCCAAATCCATACAACATATGGAAGCAGACGAGAAGACAAATACACAGAGAGTATTGTAAGCATGAACATTCATGGAACGGAGGCATCCGCTCGGTCACTCAAGTAAAAATATCGAAAAGTCAGTCACAAAATGTATGAATTGTATGTCTTTGATGAATTTACAAACTATTAAACACTTTGTTGAATATTTGAAAATAATTTTCTCATGGAGCAACAGCATTCAAATTAGTTTTAAAATATTCAACATGTTACATGTATAATTACCTTGATTTGATTCCGAAAATGAGTTTTTAATCGCAACACGTGTGTTTGAAAGTTGGCGGAGCTTGATTAGATATGGGTAGGACAGAACTAGAAATAGATGATCCTTCCATTAATTAAATGCATGCGTATTCACATTCCATACCCCATTCACACGCAATTGGCGTGTTGTCGATGTCCACGCACATCCTTAACGCTTGGTCCCACCAGTGTCCAAAAGCGCACTTGAATACCTCTGGCAGCAGCGCCTCGCCCCATTCCGTTTCAGTGTAGTTACACAGCACATACTTTTGACAGTTATTCAGAACTGGACCGAATTTCACTAAAGGCAAAGTACCTTCAGTCGCATTATGATATAAACACTCTCCAACGAAATCTGCAAATAATAATAATAATAATAATAATAATAATAATAATAATAATAATAATAATAACGATTACAGTGACGACGACGACGACGAGGACGACGATGATGACGACCACAACGAGGGGGGGGGTTGTGTTTGAGGAGTAGGAGGAGGATGAGGCGGTGGTGGTGGAGGAGGAAGAGTAGGAGGAGGAGGAAGAGGGGGAAGAGGAGAAGGAGGATGAAGCGGTGGTGGTGGTGGAGGAGGAAGAGGAGGAGGAGGAGGAGGAGGAGGAGGCAGAGAAGGAGGAGGTGGAGGAGGAGGTGGTGCAGCATACGGATGATGAGGATGATGACGATGGGGAGGAGGAGGGGTGGAGGAGGAGAATGAGAAGGATGAGGATGAGGAGGAGGTGGAGGATGTGGTGGAGGAGGAGGTGGGTGAGGAGGTGGTGGGAGATGATGATGATGATGAGAAGGAGGCGGAGGAGGAGGAGGGGGGATGGGGAGGAGGAAGAGAGGGTGAGGATGAGGATGAGCAGGAGCAGGTGGAAGAGGAGGAGAAGGAGGTGGAGGAGAAGGAGGAGAAGAGGGAGGTGGAGGGTGTGGAGGAGGAGGTGGTGCAGCATGAGGATGAAGATGATGACGATGAGGAGGAGGAGGGGGGAGGAGGAGATTGAGAAGGATGAGGAGGTGGAGGAGGTGATGGATGAGGAGGTGGAGGAGGAGGTGGTAGAGGAAGAGGAGGAGCAGGAGGAGAAGGATGACGAGGAGCAGGTGGAAGAGGAGGAGAAGGAGGAGGAGTGGGGGAGGAGGAGGTGGAGGAGGGGATGGGGAGGAGGAGGAGAGGAGGAGGAGGATGAAGTGGTGGTGGTGGAAGAGGAAGAGGAGGAGGAGGAGGAGGAGGACGAGGTAGAGAAGGAGGAGGTGGAGGAGGAGGTGGTGCAGCATACGGATAAGGCTGATGACGATGGGGAGGAGATGGGGAGGAGGAGGAGGAGGTAGAGGATAAGGAGGATGACGATGAGGAGGGGATGGAGGAGGAGGAGGAGGAGAAGGATGAAGCAGTGGTGGTGGGGGAGGAAGAGGCGGAGGAAGAGGAGGAGGAGGAGGACGAGGACGAGGTAGAGGAGGAGGTGGAGGAAGAGGTTGTGCAGCATACGGATGAAGATGATGACGAGGGGGTAGAGGATGTAGTGGAGGAGGAGGTGGATGAGGAGGTGGTGGAAGATGAGGAGGAGGAGCAGGAGGATGAGGAGTATGAGCAGGAGCAGGTGGAAGAGGAGGAGGAGGAGGTGGAGGAGAAGGAGGAGGAGAAGAAGGCGGTGGAGGGTGTGGAGGAGGAGGTGGTGCAGCATGAGGATAAGGATAATGACGATGAGGAGGAGGAGGGGTGGAGGAGGAGAATGAGAAGGATGAGGAGGTGGAGGAGGAGGTGGTGGAGGAAAAGGTGGAGGAGGAGGAGCAGGAGGAGGAGGAGGATGAGGAGGAAGAGGAGGAGGATGACGAGGAGATGGAGGAGGTGGAGGAGGAGGTGGTGGAGCATGAGGATGAGGAGGATGACGATGAGGAGGGGGTGGAGGAGGAGGATGAAGCGGTGGTGGTGGTGGAGGAAGAGGAGGAGGAGGATGAGGGGTGGAGGAGGATGTGGAGGAGGAGGAGAATGAGGATGTGGAGGAGGAGAGGGGATGGGGAGGAGGAGGAGAGGGGAGGAGGAGGATGAGCAGGGGCAGGTGGAAGAGGAGGAGGCGGTGGAGGAGGAGGAGAAGAAGGAGGTGGAGGGGTGGAGGAGGGGTGGGGGGGTGCAGCATGAGGATGAACATGATGACGATGAGGAGGAGGAGGAGGAGGGGGTTGAGGAGGAGAATGAGAAGGATGAGGAGGTGGAGGAGGTGATGGATGAGGAGATGGGGGAGGAGGTGGTGGAGGAAGAGGTGGAGGAGGGGGACGTGGAGGAGAAAGTGGAGGACGATGAAGAGGAGGATGAGGATGAGGAGGTGGAGGAGGTAGAGGAGGAGGAGGTGGTGGAGCATGAGGATGAGGAGGATGACGATGAGGAGGGGTGGAGGATGAGGAGGATGAAGCGGTGGTGTAGGAGGAGGAAGAGGAGGACGGGGTAGAGAAGGAGGAGGTGGTGCAGCATACGGATGAGGATGAGGACGATGGGGAGGAGGAGGGCTGGAAGAGGAGAATGAGAAGAATGAGGATGAGGATGAGGAGGAGGTGGAGGATCTGGTGGAGGAGGTGGATGAGGAGGTGGTGGAAGATGATGAGGAGGAGGAGCAGGAGGAGGAGGAGGGGATGGGGAGGAGGAGGAGAAGGGAAGGATGAGGATGAGCAGGAGCAGGTGGAAGAGGAGGAGGGGTGGTGGAGGAGGAGGAGAAGAAGGAGGTGGAGGGTGTGGAGGAGGAGGTGGTGCAGCATGAAGATGAGGATGATGACGATGAGGAGGTGGAGGGGTGGAGGAGGAGAATACGGATAACGAGGAGGTGAAGGGAGGAGGATGAAGACGATAAGGAGGAGGTGGAGTAGAAGGTAGAGGAGGAGGTGGAGGAGGTGGTGGAGGATGAGGAGGATAATGAGGAGGGAGAGGAGGAGGAGGAGGAGGTGGAATTGGAGGAGGTGATGGAGGTGGCGGAGGAGGTGGTGAAGGAGGTGGTGGAGGAGGATGAGGATGAGGAGGAGGTGGAAGTGGAGGAGTTGGAGGAGGTGGTGTAGGAGGATGTGAAGAAGGAGGAGGTGGTGTTGGTGGAGGAGGAGGAGGAGGAGGAGGAGGAGGCGGCGGAGGAGGAGGAGGATAATGAGGAGGGAGAGGAGGAGGAGGAGGAGGTGGAATTGGAGGAGGTGATGGAGGTGGCGGAGGAGGTGGTGAAGGAGGAGGTGGAAGTGGAGGAGTTGGAGGAGATGGTGGAGGAGGATGTGGAGGAGGAGTTAGTGGTGGAGGACGATATGGAGGAGGAGGTGGTGGAGGAAGAGGAGGATGGGGTGGTGGATGTGGATGAGGTGGTGGATGTGGTGGAGGAGGAGTAGTAGGAGGAGGAATACGCTGATGATGATGATGAGGAGGAGGAGGGGTGGAGGAGGAGGAAGAGGAGAAGGAGGATGAACATAAGGAGATGGAGGAGGCGGATGAGGAGGAGGAGGTGGAGGAGGAGGATGAGGCGGGGGAGGTGGTGGAGGAGGAGGAGGATAAGGAAGATGTGGAAGATATGGGGAAGGAGGAGGAGCAGGAGGTGGAGGAGGATGAGCTGGAGGAGGAGGAGGAGGGGGTGGAGGATGAGGGTAAGGAAGAGGCGGAGGAGGAGGAGGAGGAGGAGGGGAGGGGAAGATGAGGTGGAGGAGGAGGAGGACGAAGATGACGTGGGGGTGGTGGAGAAGGAGGATGAGGCGGGGGAGGTGGTGGAGGAGGAGGAGGAGGAGAAGAGGGAGGAGAAGAAAGATGTGGAAGATGAGGAGGAGGAGGATGAGGAGGAGGAGGAGGAGCAGGAGGTGGAGGAAGTTGAGCTGGAGGAGGAGGGGGTGGAGGATGAGGATAAGGAAGAGGTGGTGGAGCAGGGGAGGAGAGGAGGAGGAGGATAAGGATGAGGGGGAGGGGAAGATGAGGTGGACGAGGAGGAGTACGAAGATGAGGTGGGGGTGGTGGAGGAGGAGGAGGAGGAGGTGGAAGTGGAGGAGTTGGAGGTGGTGGAGGTGGTGGAGAAGGTGGTGGAGGAGGATGTAGAGGAGGAGTTAGTGGTAGAGGAAGATATGGAGGAGGAGGAGGTGGTGGAGGAAGAGGAGGATGAGGTGGTAGATGTGGATGAAGTGGTGGATGTGGTGGAGGAGGAGAAGGAGGAGGATGAAGATGATGATGATGAGGAGGATGAGGAAGAGGAGGAGGAGGAGGAGGGGTGGAGGAGGAGGAAGAGGAGAAGGAGGATGAACATAAGGAGATGGAAGAGGCGCATGAGGAGGAAGAGGAGGTGGAGGAGGAGGAGGCGGGGGAGGTGGTGGAGGAGGAGGAGAAAGAGGAGAAGGAAGATGTGGAAGATGAGGAGGAAGAGGAGCAGGACGTGGAGGAGGATGAGCTGGAGGAGGAGGAGGAGGAGGGGTGGAGGATGAGGATAAGGAAGATGCGGAGGAGGATGAGAAGAGAGGAGGAGGATAAGGATGAGGGGAGGGGAAGATGAGGTGGAGGAAGAGGAGGACGAAGATGGGGTGGGGTGGTGGAGGAGGAGGAGGATGAGGCGGGGGAGGTGGTGGAGGGGGAGGAGGAAAGGGAGGAGGTGGAGGAGGTGGAGGAGCAGTAGGAAGATAAGGAGGAGGGGAGGAGGAGGAGTGGGAGGAAGTGGTGGAGGCAGAGGAGGACGAGGAGGAGGAGGAGGAGGAAGAGGAGGTGGAAGAGGTGGAGGAGGAGGATGGAGAGGAGGAGGAGGAGAAGGAGGAGGAGGAGGTGGAAGTGGAGGAGTTGGAGGTGGTGATGGTGGTGGGGAAGGTGGTGGAGGAGGATGTAGAGGAGGAATTAGTGGTAGAGGAAGATATGGAGGAGGAGGAGGTGGTGGAGGAAGAGGAGGATGAGGTGGTGGATGTGGATGAAGTGGTGGATGTGGTGGAGGAGGAGAAGGAGGAGGATGAAGATGATGATGATGATGATGATGAGGAGGAGGAGGAGGAGTGGTGGAGGAGGAGGAAGAGGAGAAGGAGGATGAACATAAGGAGATGGAGGAGGCGCATGAGGAGGAAGAGGAGGTGGAGGAGGAGGAGGCGGGGGAGGTGGTGGAGGAGGAGGAGGAGAAAGAGGAGAAGGAAGATGTGGTAGATGAGATGGAAGAGGAGCAGGACGTGGAGGAGGATGACCTGGATGAGGAGGAGGAGGAGGGGTGGAGGATGAGGATAAGGAAGAGGCGGAGGAGGAGGAGGAGGAGAGGAGAGGAGCAGGATAAGGTTGAGGGGAGGGGAAGATGAGGTGGAGGAAGAGGAGGACGAAGATGGGTGGGGTGGTGGAGGAGGAGGAGGATGAGGCGGGGGAGGTGGTGGAGGAGACGGAGGAGAGGAGAGGAGGAGGATAAGGATGAGGGGAGGGGAAGATGAGGTGGAGGAAGAGGAGGACGAAGATGGGGTGGGGTGGTGGAGGAGGAGGAGGATGAGGCGGGGGAGGTGGTGGAGGAGGAGGAGGAGGA
>CM067369.1:173031033-173223533 GCA_034401795.1 Chaetoderma sp. LZ-2023a | reverse complement strand
GAAGAGGATGGGCTGGAGGAGGAGGAGGGGGTGGAGGATTTGGATAAGGAAGAGGTGGAGGAGGAGGAGAGGAGGAGGAGGATACGGATCAGTGGGAGGGGAAGATGAGTTGGAGTAGGAGGAGGACGAAGATGAGGTGGGGGTGGTGGAGGAGGAGGAGGAGGTGGAGGAGGAGAAAGATAAGGAGGAGGTGGAGGAGAAGGAGGAGGAGAAGGAGGTGGAGAGTGTGGAGGAGGAGGTGGTGCAGCATGAGGGTAAGGATGATGACGATGGGGAGGTGGAGGAGGAGGTGGTGGAGGAAGAGGTGAAGGAGGAGGAGCAGCAGGAGGAGGAGGATGAGGAGGAGCAGGTGAAGGAGGAGGAGCAGCAGGAGGAGGAGGATGAGGAGGAGCAGGTGGAAGAGGAGGAGAAGGAGGTGGAGGAGTGGAGGAGGAGGTGGAGGAGCAGTAGGAAGGTAAAGAGGAGGGGATGAGGAGGAGTGGGAGGAAGTGGTGGAGGAAGAGGAGGACGATGAGGAGGAGGAGCAAGAGGAGGTGGAAGAGGTGGAGGAGGAGGATGGAGAGGAGGAGGAGGAGAAGAAGGAGGAGGAGGTGGAAGTGGTGGAGGAGCAGTAGGAAGATAAAGAGGAGGGGAGGAGGAGGAGTGGGAGGAAGTGGTGGAGGAAGAGGAGGACGATGAGGAGGAGGAGCAAGAGGAGGTGGAAGAGGTGGCAGAGGAGGATGGAGAGGAGGAGGAGTAAAAGAAGAAGGAGGAGGTGGAAGTGGTGGTGGAGGAGGAGGAGGATGAGGAGGAGAAGGAATTTGTGGAGGAGGAGGTGGTGGATGATGATGAGGAGGAGGAGGAGGAGGAGGATGAGATGGAGGACGAGGAGGAGGAGGTGGTGGATGAAGAGGAGGGGGAGGAGGGGGACGAGGAGGTGGTGGAGGATGAGGAAGAGGGGGGAGGAGGATGGGGAGGTGGAGGTGGTTTGTGAAGGAGGAGGAGAAGGAGGAGCAGTTGGAGAAGGAGCAGGAGAGGGAGGAGGTGGTTGAGGAGGTGGTGGAGAAGGAGGAGGAGGAGGTGGAGGAGGATGTGGAGGAGGAAGTGGTAGTGATGGAGGAGGATATGGAGGAGGTGGTGGAGGAAGAGGAGGATGAGGTGGTGGATGTGGAGGAGGTGGTGGATGTGGTGGAGGAGGAGGAGGACGAGGTAGAGGAGGAGGAGGAGGAGGGGTGGAGGAGGAGGAGAAGGAGGATGAATATAAAGAGATGGAGGAGGCGGATGAGGAGGAGGAGGTAGAAGAGGAGGAGGATGAGGCGGGGGAGGTGGTGGAGGAGGAGGAGAAGGAAGATGTGGAGGATGAGGAGGAGGTGGTGGAAGATGACGAGGATGAGGAGCAGGAGGAGGAGGTTTGAGGAGGGGTTGGAGGATGAGGATAAGGAGGAGGCGGAGGAGGAGGAGAAGAAGGATGAGGAGGGTAGGAAAGGAGGAGGGGGGGTATAAGGATGAGGGGGAGTAGAAGATAAGGTGGAGGAGGAGGAGGATGAGGATGAGGAGGTGAGGGTCACCACTCCTGGAGGAGGAGGAGGTGAAGGAGGAGGCAGATCAGGAGGAAGAGGGGATGGGGAGAAGGAGGAGGAGGAGGAGGAAGAGAATGAGGTGATGGAGGAGGAGGAGTACGAGGAGGAGGTGGAGGTGGAGGTGGTGGAGGAGGAGGAGGGGGAGGAGAAAGAAGAGGAGGAGGAAGACGAGGAGGAGAAGCTGGTGGAGGAGAGGAGTAGGAGGAGGGGGAGGAGGAGAAGGAGTAAGAGGAGTGGAGGAGGAGAAGAAGGAGGAAAAGGAGGAGGTTGTGGTAGAGGAGGAGGGGGAGGTGGAGGAGAAGGAAGCGGTGATGGAGGAGGAGGAGGGGAGGAGGAGGTGGTGGAGGAGGTGGTGGAGGAGGAGCTGATGGAGGAGGATCAGGAGCAGATTGAGGATGAGGAGGAGATGTTGGTGGATGAGGAGAAGGAGGAGGAAGTGGAGGCGGAGGATAAGGAGGAGGAGGTGGAGGAGGAGGAGGCGGAGAAGGACGATAATGAGGATGGGAGGAGGAGATGGAGGTGAAGAAGGAGGAGGACGACGATGATGAGGTGGAGGTAATGGAGGAGGAGGAGGAGGGGGGGGGAGGAGTTGGAGGAGGAGGAGATGGAGGACGTGAAGGAGAAGGAGAAATAGGAAGTGGAGCGGCAGGAAGATGGGAGGAGCAGGAGCAGGTGGAAGATGAGGAGGATGAGGATGAGTAGGTGGTGGTGATGGAGAAGGGGGAGGTGGTGGTGTTGTGGGAAGATGGGGGAGTTGGAGGGCGTGTTGGTGGGGAGGAGGAGGATGTGGAGGAGGAGGAAGCGGGTGGTCGTCGAGGAGGTGGAGGAGGAGGAGGGGGTGATGGAAGATGAGTTCGAGGAGGAGGAGGGGTTGTTGTTGAGGAGGACGGTGAGGAGGAGGAGGAGGAGGAGGTGGTGGTGGTGGTGGTGGAGGTGGTGGAGGAGGTGGTAGTGGAGGAGGAGGTGGACGAGGGGGTGGGGGAGTCGATGGAGGAGGTGGAGGAGGAGAGGAGGAGGTAGTGGCGGAGGAGTTTATGAAGGAAGAGGAGGAGGAGGAACAGGTAATGGAGGAGGAGGGGTTGGAGGACGTGAAGGAGGAGTAGAAATAGGAAGTGGAGCAGCAGGAATATAGGAGGAGGAGCAGCAGGTGGAAGATGAGGAGGATGAGGATGAGTAGGTGGTGGTGGTGGTGGTGGTGGAGAAGAGGGGGGGGGGGGGGTTGTGGTGGCGGTGTGGGAGGAGGGGAGTTGGAGGACGTGTTGGTGGGGAGGAGGAGGAAGATGAGGAGGTGGTGGAGCAGGAAGAGGGTGGTCCTCGAGGAGGAGGATGTGGTGGTGGTGGTGGTGGTGGTGGTGGTGGTGGTGGTGGTGGTGGTGGTGGTGGTGATGGTGGTGGTGGAAGAGCTGTGGAAGAGTTAGTGGAGGTGGTGGAGGATGAGGAGGAGGAGGTCGTGGTGGTGGAGGTGGTGGAGGAGAAGGTGGAGGATGGGGAGGAGGTAAATGAGGAGGTGGATGAGGTGGAGGAGCGGGAACAGGGAGGAGGATGAGGAGGAGGTGGTGGTGGTGGTCGAGGAGGAGAAGTAGGAGGAGGTGGAGAAGTTGGTGGTGGGGAGTAGAAGGAGGAGGAGGAGGAGGAAGAGGAGGAGGAGGAGGAGGCGGAGGAGGAGGAGGAGGAGGTGGGGGATGGGGTGGAGGAGGAAGAGAAGGGGAGGGGTGGAGGCGGAGGGGTAGAAGGAGGATGTGGAGGAGGAGGGGAGGAAAACGGAAGAAGGAAGAAGTTTTTCGGATTTTCCATGTAATTTTGGGCCTTAACGGATAATAAGTAACAGTACTACTCATAAATAATTTAGAATGTTTCTAAAAATCGAATAAAACGTAGTTGAATAATTTAAACATAATTGTTTTGGAAGACATTGCTGCCATTTTAGGTTATTTCTGAGCTGTACTCTAACCGCATTTGCAGAAACACCACCGATATGGTACATTCAATGACGATGCCTTGTTCCCGTCTTTGCCAATGGAGGAATCCAGTTTTAGCTATAACCCGCCCATCTTTAGCTACGCTCCACCCACACTTCACCGTGTTGGGATCGATCGATCCCTGAACTGCTTGACTATCAATTCCCAGAAAACTATACAGGTAAGCTGTTGAATATTTTGTAACTAATTTGACTGGGTGCGCAAATTGGTTTCAAAATGGTCAACAACATCTTTATTAAATAGGAACTTCTCTACGTCATTCATGACGTCAGTCATTATGATGTCATCCTACATGTCATGTAGCTGATTATGATGTCATATTATTGATGGATAACTGGAAAGGTCCAATTCACCTTTCCAGAGTATCCATCGATGATTTGACGTCATATGACGTCATAATCAGCTACGCGGCGTGTGGGATGACGTCATACTCATTACGTTATAAATGATTCTATTAGTCCTGTCTTTAACTCTTAATAGTACACCATGTTGTAAGAATTGTGTCTCTGCTATTTAATAAACATGCAGTTGAATATTTTGAAACTAATTTGACTGGGCGCTGTTGCTGCCCCAGGCTAATTAGTTTCTAAATATTCAACAGCTTACCTGTATAATATTCTGTAAATTGATAGTCAGGAAGCTCAGAGATCGATCGATCCCAACACGAGCGAGGTGTGGGTGGAGCGTAGATAGAGATGGCTGGGCATAGCTAAAATGGAATGGTCCATTGTTGTGTTGTTCACTGTGAATGATCGATGGCGAATCTTGTCGACGTATTATCCTATCATATTCCGGTGCATTGTGTTTCTCTATCGCTTTCCTCACAAGAATATAAAAGCCCGATTAGAGCCAAGTCCCCTTTTCTGTTTTCTGGCATCTATGATTAATTGCGTCATCATGCGCGTCTGTTCTGTGCATCATACTATCTCATTAATCACTAGACCTTAAGTTTAGTTTTTCCCGTTTCTTGTTTATTTAATCACATGGCATTTTTTAAGTTACTTATGTTTCTTTGATAGTATTATCTTTCAGTTTTGTCTTTTAACATTTTTTATTTCACAATTTTTCTAATGATTCCCGTTTTAAGATTTAATTTCACAGACTGCCCTCCACCCCATCACACCACTAAGCTATTAAAGCTATTCCCGCTCCCACCCCTCCTTTACACGGCATACAACACATGCACCCGCCAACAACAATTCACTAGGCAGTAACATGCAATGCATACACCCCTAGCAACATCTTAATTTTTTATCATTTCAGTTTTAACTTTTATTTATCGCAACCCTTCGGGGGAGCTACGCAACACTTCGGGAGAGCTACGCAACCCTTCGGGGAGCTACACAACCATTCGGGGGAGCTACGCAACCATTCGGGGATGCACCTCTAAGATAGTGTCATGGCTCAAATACATCTAGGTGTAAGCAGCCAATAAAACAAAGCCAACCACAACAACAACAACAACAACAACAACAACAACAATAACGACGACGACGACGACGACGACGACGACGACGACGACGACGACGACGACGACGACAACAACGGTTTCCTTTTTTGCGCAGAGGTTTTCACACGCTCATTTTACTGTATATATCTCGATACGCAGCAGTGGGACATTAACTTGGTTTTGGCTTCTCCTCATTTGGTTTAAAACGTCCCTCGACTCGGCCCCACCTTTCTGGAACCTGTAGTTTTCCATACCACGCACAAGAGATTCATACATATAACCACCAATGACTGTGTCCATATGCTGTCATATCTCGATACAGCCAACGCAATTGGCCCAAAAGCAAGAGGATAACAATATTCTAGCTCCAATCTTAATGAAATGTTTAACTACGTTACTCAATAAACAACACACAATTCTCTATGTCATGGAAAACTTCACGTGACACCAATATTAAAAACGGCGGCACGATCTTATGCTCTAATGGACCTTTTAATGACTTCTCAGAGCATCTAATTTTCACTTTTCTCCGGGGAGGACCCACGCAAATCCCGCCTATCTGTCGAAATGTTTAGATATGCCAAAAAATAAAAACATAACTTTGTTTCGGTCGTCACGTGGCTCTTATTTACTTAGGCAGCTTGGGTGATAATGAACCTTTCCAGAGTAGCCATCCATCAGCTGACCTCGTATGACGTCATAATTATCTCAGCGCGCGTATGATGACGTCACAATCATTGCGTCACAACTGGTTCCATATAGACCGTCATCAAATCTCAAATAGTCCGACACATTGTATGAATTGTATGTCTTTGTAATTATTTGCTACTTAAAAAATATGCTGTTGAATATTTTAAAACTAATTTGACTGGGCGCTGTTGCTGCCTTAGGCAGAAACAGCGCCCAGTCAAATTAGTTTCAAAATATTCAACAGCTTACCTGTGCAGTTTTTTGGAAATTCATAGTCAGGGTGTTCAGCGATCGATCGATCCCAACACGAGCGAGGTGTGGGTGGAGCTTAGCTAGAGATGGGCGGGCATGGCTAAAACCGAAAGGTCTATTGATTTTATTGGCCTATGGTGCCTGCCCAATAGACAGATGAGTAGTGAAGAACGTATGTAGCTGATGTAGCAAGTCATAGTAGTATAACTGTAACTGAAGTAAGACAACATCGTGTATATAGAGTTCGAATTAGTTTCAGCCCAGCCCGTTTTGTAAATGCAATAAATTCTTAGAACGATAATCATTGTAGAAAACGCAACCAAAATAATTTGTAATCTTTATTTAACATATTCTGTTCAAACGGCTCAAAATACAGAAGCTATGCTGTCAATTAAACGCTTAATAAGCTGATAATTGTCAAATGCGTAATTAAAATAATTATAATTGATACTATTATTCAGTTTTGCTGCTGCTGTTCTGGTTTGGGTTTTTCGCATGATACTTAGAGGAAGCAGGGGATAATATCGTCTAGGCCTAAAGCACCTATGGACGAACTCACATACACGCGGACCGACACATGCCACGGCAGAACAAGGAACGCGTCCATACCGAGGAGGATAGCCATAACACGCATGAGCAGACACGATACGGATAGAACTAAACACGTGCCGACACACGCCCAACGAATAGTAGTCAACACTAGTATTTACGTACAGTTTGGACAAGAACACACGCCACCTCGAATAGCAATCAACACGCGAATCCACATATAGTTTGGACAAGACGTAACTCAGACCGCGTACATAACGAACATTACTTAGCCGCCAACTAATCAACGCTTTAACCGGACTTTGTGAACGAACTCAAACATTAATCGCTAATATGTAAATTAATTATTCGTATAAATTTATTATCGAAATGTACGGTACCTTGAATCTATATGAATTTTCCTGTGCTGATTAAGCTTACCAATTGAATTTCCGCACAGAAGTTAAGAAAACTAGCACCATAGTTTCATTTGAACCAAGTCTGATTAAAATCTGTCAAATTGTTAATGAGAAGATCTCATCAGATAACAGATTACAGACACGCAAACGACATATGACAAACCGACGACGGATGGTATCCATAGTTAGGAACTTAGGCGAGCTTATAGATAATATTTATGTTGCCGTTTAATGCCGTGTCGTTAAAACAATCTATACGATCAATGGAGGATTCCAATTTCTCAGTCAATTAATGACGTCATAATCACCTACGTGACGTGAATGCTGACGTCATAATCAATTCGGCCTACGCCATGAGTGGCGTAGCTAAGTTCGCTACGAATGCTTAATTGATGACGTACGAATAGTAATATAAATTTTGAAACTAATTTGACTGGGCCGCTGTTGCTGGCATAGGCAGCAACAGCACTCAGTCGAATTAGTTTTAAAATATTCAGCATCTTACTTGTATAGTTTTCTGGAAATTTATTGTCAACGAGTTCAGGGATCGATCGATCCCAACATGGGCGAGGTGTGGGTGGAGCTTAGCTTGAGATGGGCGGGCATATCTAAAACTGGATTCAACCGTTCTAGGCAAATTAGTCTCCAAATATTCCACATCTCTTGAAATTTAGACACTGGAAACTCTAGGGTTAAAGTGCTAAGACATAATCTTTAGGCTCAAAAACAGACGTGTGGGATTGACTGTGTTGAAACGCAGGTGGTTAAAATTAGTGAATAAACAGATTTATCATCAAGATATTCATCTACAGACCAGAAGAAATGATTTTGAAAATTTACAACGAACTGAGACTAAATAACAATCAGCCACCTTCTGTTTCAGCTACCCCACCCACCCACCCACCCCCACTCCCATCCATAAAGCGTGGACACTTACCTTCTTGTGGAGGCTCATACATATAGGGTCCGTACGGGTCCATGCCTGGATAAAAAATCTCTCTCGGTGGCATGTAGTAGTAAGGATCCTGGTATGTACTCGAAGTGTAAGGGTCTACCGCATACGGATCGGCATACACAATTGGATTCACATATCCCACTCGAGGATTACCTGGTCGCGGCGGCGGCAGCATCATCTGAGGATTACCTGGTCCCGGCGGCGGCAGCATCATCTGAGGATTACCTGGCCGTGGCAGTGGCCGCACAAAGTGAGGACTAACGGGCCCTGGCAGAGGATGCACAAACTGAGGATTATTTTGCCCTTGCGGCGAAAGGGCCCCATGAGGATTACCTGGCACTAGTAATGGAAGCATGACCTGAGGGTTACCTGGGCCTGGATGCTGACGTACCAAGTGAGGATTACTTGGCCCCAGTGTCTGATGCACCATGTGAGGACTGGCTGCTGCTACTGGCGGAAACAAAACTTGAGGATTATTCGGTCCTGGTGGTTGACGCACCATGTGAGGATCACTTGGCCCCGGAAGCGGGTGCATGACGTTAGGATTATTTGGCCCCTGCGGCGGACGCATATAATTGATAGGAATGTTCCTGCTACCAGGGCCAATGCCTACTGGTAGTTTAGGGTTAACTACTTGTCCACGTTGCATAATATATTGGTTTCTATATGATCCCTTTGAATTCATGCGGGGTCCACCTACTCCACCTGCTTGATTAGGTTGGTAGGACCCTTCTCCCGGATATTGATTCGGGATTTGTTGTAGCTGTGGCTGCCTTCTGTACGTGTTTGGGTTAGTAAAAGCTTGGTTTGCGTTGGTATGAGCTTGGTTTGCGTTAATATGAGCTAGGTTTGCGTTGGTCTGAACTGGGTTTGCGTTTGTATGAGCTGGGTTTGCGTTGACATGAGCTGGGTTTGCGATGGCATGAGCTAGGTTTGCATTGGTATGAGCTGGGTCTGCGTTGGTATGAGCTGGGTTTGGGTTGGTATAGGCTGTGTTTGCATTGGGATAGGCTGGGTTTGGGTTGTTATACGCTGGTACACGTCTATGCGCGAGTGGATTTGGCGCTCGTCTACCCGAAACATCACCTATACTCAGTCTCGGACTGTGCCCAGTTACAGGCATGAACACATTTTGTGTGTGAGCAGTCGTGTTAGGACTAGCTTTGAGAGCTGGAGCAGATACATTAGCAGCACTTGGCATTGTAGTTGGTGAATACGATCTCAGACCAACAGGCTCTCGACGCAGATGAGGATAACGGCCTGATATCATCTCTGTACCAGTACCCATGTACAAAATATTTTGTGCTGTCCTGGAACCAACACTGCTTGGTGCTGGCATTGCATTATGTTGTATACCGCCGAGGGGTGGTCCTGGGTACATTGGCTCCCACGGTACATTTTGATTTAGCGATGGCAGATGTTGAATAGGTCCAGGTCCACGGGGATTAAATAGGCTAGGGTCGGTAAACTGGTGCACAGGCTCATAGTACTGCTGCTGTGGCTGTATTTGTGGTATGATATCCTGTGGTCCTTTGGGTTGTGGAAAAATCTGTTGTTGATGTTGCTGCGGAAGAAGCTGTTGATGTTGCGGAAGAAGTTGTTGTTGTTGTTGTTGTTGTTGTTGTTGTTGCAGAAGTTGTTGTTGCAGAAGTTGTTGTTGTGGTAGAAGCTGCTGTTGATGTTGTTGTGGAAGAATCGGTTGTTGTTGTTGTTGTTGTTGTTGTTGTTGTTGTTGTTGTTGTTGTTGTTGTGGAAGCTGTTGTTGTTGTGGCGGAAGCTGTTGTTGAATGTGTACTAGTGTATCAAGTGGTCCGAGTCCGAGACCCGCTGGTTGCTGGCTGTAAATTGGCGCATACTGTCTTTTGTGTCGTTCGGGACTTGGTCTGGTGTGAACTGTTGTCACTAAAACACAGATCACAGTCATTAACAGGCGGCGCATCCCGTAAGAGACACCTAGGAAATGCAAACAGAATCACAATTAGTATTATTGCCATCGTTAATGGCGGGATCCGATCTGTCACTCAAGTATCTAACATCATAATAAATTATGTCACGTGTAGGCTAACGTCACAATCATAATGCCGTATCTGGGTACGTCATGAACATCGACAATTCCGTCAAGTGTACGAATTGTATATCTCTGGTGGATTTACAGTTTAGAAAGCATTCTGGTGAATATTTTGAAACTAATTTGACTGGCCGATGCTGCTGCCATAGGCAATAACACGCACACGCACGCGCGTACGCACATACCATGAGAGACATAGAGACGCCTAATATTTTGTGTAGATCTTTTCAAAGAATTAAAGATACAGGTGTCACATGGTCGGTTATGGAGAAATAATAATACAGATTGTTTTAAGATTTCGAAAACGGGAAACAAGTTTAATTTTCCACCCTTATCACCAGCAGCAGCAGCAGCAGCAGCAGCAGCAGCAGCAGCAGCAGCACCACCACCACCACCACCACCACCACCACCACCACTAGCAACAACAACAACAACAGCAACAACAACGACAACGACGACGACGACGACGACGACGACGACGACGACGACGACGACGACGACGACAACAACAACAACAACAACAACAACAACGACACTGTCTTCGCCACCGCCGCAGCCGCAGCCGCCACTATCATATTGATATCATAACGTGATTGGATGCATGAATAACGTGAAGAATGTTTGAGCATAGCCTTATATGTTTTTGCGTATCGACGATACGTTAAAATGTAATTAGATTCTTTACTGCTAACCACTCTCCCACCCACCCACACACGAACCCTCACTTGATGAAATTTCACACAGATCCATTTCTCAGTATTTTCATGCATCTCTCAATATTTTTATTCATCAGACAATTTCTAATTGCGACTCCGCAAAGTGTATACATCTAGCTATCGGTCTGTCTGTCTGTCAGTTGGTCGGTCTGTCAAATTTGTGACATATTGCAAAGGCTTCTAAAAAGCTATTTTCCGCCTTAATCAATGACCCAATTTCACCGAAAGGTGGGTGGAACGATCCTATGGTGGTGCGCTTCAACACATCTAACGAGAATTGTAATTGGTCAATTTTTTTTATGGCCCGTTTGGATTTTCCGAAATTTTTTCTGAAATCCATTAAAACATATCTCCTCCTAAAGCACTTAGCAAATTTTAATCAACTTTTGGTGGAAAGATCTTATTGCGGTAGCCCCTAGAACTTATGTTGAAGGATTTTGATTAGTCGATTTTCCCACGAAAACCTGCCATAACTTATTTCTGCTTCATCTCCATATGTTGATTATGGGACTTTGGAGGAAACCTATTATTTCTTTGGTCAGTCCGCCACCACCACCCCCCACCCCCTTATAACATAACGTACTATACCAACATACTATAACATTATCCCTACATTTTCGTGTGTGCGAACGTGTATGTTAGCTGACATACACACACCATTCATATACACTGCGTTGCACACCCCGTCACAGTAATACTCCGCTGAGTTGAACCACTTTATTGATTACTACATTTCTATTGTCGGACTATTGGGTCGTCGGACTACTGGGTTTTGTAAGTTCGGCGCTGTGTCTGACTGTTGGGCTCCCGGACTACTGGGCTGTCGGACCACTGGGCTGTCGGACTACTGGTGTGTGGGACTACTGGGTTGTCGGACTACTTACGTTACTCCGAGCGCGAGCGACTTTTCTAAACGGTAAAACAGAATATGGCAAATCCACACTTCGCGCGTAAACTGCTGCTAACAATAGTTAGTGAAATTATTTGTAGTCTGTTTGTCTACTTTTATGCGACGTTATTACGGTAAGATTAATTAATAAAATTTGCCGTTGCTCATAATAAATAACTGTTGCTTCAACGAATTAATTTAATGCTTTACATGTCTTTCCGTCATGGTTTAGGGGGTGTCGTGGGTCAGCTGTGTGGAAGAAGGGACGCAGAACCGCGTAGTTCACCTCCCGATAGCGGCCCCCATAAACCATCTCGTGACATGGTCACAGGGGGGGGGGCAAATTATGTCTAAGATAGGTGCGTGCCCGTGTGCGTGTGTGTCCTTGCGTGCGTGAGTGTATATGTGAGTGTCCGTCTGACACGAAAACCTATGTTCTACTTGCAGAATCTTGATCAAACCTGGACAGAGTGTTGCCCTTAGCGCCCAGAAGAGCTGTACCTATTTTGGTGTTAGGCCTAACATGTCAAAGTGTAAGGTCATTAGGGTGTGTGGTCAAGACGCGTGCTGCCACAGCTTTCATCAGTATACGTGTTTACTAATAGCTCTGAAATATACCTGCACAATAACGTTATAACAACACTTTAAAATGATAAATGGATATCATGAAGAAACACTAGCGTAGATACCGTGTCGATGCGATAACAACTCCGATCAGATGTGCCACTGGTTTCCGCGTCCGCAATTTTGCGGTTACCAATAAAGTGACACCCGGATAAACGGGAGACGTAGAAAATTACAATACCACACATAATATTAACAAATACAAAGAACCAGATCGCCCGTGTAACATCTACTAACAAATAGTACCAGCTGATAAATTTACAATGTCAAAATTATAAGAATCGTCAACGGAAATGTCGACAAAAGAGATGGTTAGATCTATGGTTGAGTCAAGGGCACTGCGCCGTGGATGTACTGAGTGTCACATAGGTCGAAAGGCCTGTATGGTTAGGTTGATACAAGTAGGCCTGGCGGCTGAAAAATGTGGTGAATCGACGATCACTAATTTAAATTAGATTAGGCCCGAATCATGTGCGTGGCGAATAATGGTGATCTCACCACACCAAACTTCCTTTCTTTATATGGAGCAGTCATCCCCGATCCCTCCCCTTTTTTGACACGAAAAAGAAAACCGCTTAGAATCAAAATGTCAACAACAAAAATTCAGC
Source organism: Chaetoderma sp. LZ-2023a (assembly GCA_034401795.1). NCBI lineage: Eukaryota > Metazoa > Mollusca > Caudofoveata > Chaetodermatida > Chaetodermatidae > Chaetoderma > Chaetoderma sp. LZ-2023a. Next base: position 173,210,796 of record CM067369.1, on the reverse strand, counting down.
CCAACACATACATTAATACCGCTTAGAAACTGGCGTGAATGGGACTTGTTTAACAGGGACCCGAACTATACGCCAAACAAATCAATCAATCATCATCTGCCGTGGAGGGAGGAGGTGGTAGCTCAGGCGGTAATAAGCAGAGCTGTGAAACTGACGACCCCGGGACCGCGTCTCTGTTCGACCAACTGACGATCACTGGAAAGATAGGCAGTCTCCTTCACTGCTCGGTGCCTCTCTCCACCCAGGGGTATAAATGGGTACTAGTGTAAAAACTGGGGAAGTTACCAATAATAGACTGAAATAAAACCAGCATGGAATGGCGTGAATGGGACGTGGAATCAAGGACTCCATAGACACCAACCAAACCAATAACTTCTTCACATCCGTGAATGTGAGGACGCGGTAGCTCAGACAGTAACGAACAGCAGAGCTGTGAAGCCGTCGACCCAAGGATCGCGTCTCCATTCAGTCAACTGACGATCGCTGGAAACATAGGCAATCTCCTTCACTCCTAGTCGCCTCTCTTCACCCAGGAGTATAAATGGGTACCGGTGTAAAAACTGGAGAAGTTACTAATAATAGACTGAAATAAAAACCAGCCAAAAATGGCGTGAAGACCTGCAATCAGAGACTCGATAGACGCCAATCAAAACAATAACTTCTTCACTTCCGTGAATCAGAGGAGGTGGTAGCTCAGGTAGTAACGAGCAAAGCTGTGAAACCGGCAAGCCTGGGCTCGTATCTCTGTTCGGCCAACTGACGATCGCTGGAAACATAGGCAATATCTTTCGCTCCTAGTTGCCTTTCTCCACCCAGGAGTATAAATGAGAGAAGGTGGTAGCTCAGGTGGCAAGATGCAGAGCTGTGACACCGGTGACCATGGGATCGCATCTCTGTTCGGCCAATTGACGATCGCTGGAAACGTAGGCAATTTCCTTCACTCCTCGTCGCCTCTCTCCACCCAGGAGTATAAATTGGTGCCAATTTAAACGCTGGGGAAGTTACCAATAATACACTGGCATAAGAAAACCTGCCTAGAATGGCGTGAATGGGACCTGGAATCAAGGACTCGATAGACGCCAACCAAACCAATAACGTCTTCATTTCCATGAATGTGAGGAGGCGGTAGCTTAGGCGGTAATGAGCAGAGCTGTGAAGCGACCCCAGGATCACATCTCCGTTCAGCCAGCTGACAATCGCTGGAAACATAGACAATCTCCTCTACTTTTCGTCGCCCCTCTCCACCCAGGAGTATAAATGGGTACCAGTGTAATACTTGGGGAAGTTACCAATAATAGACTGAAATAAAACCCACCTAGAATGGCGTGAATGGGACCTGGAATCAGGGACTCGGTAGACGCCAACCAAACCAATAACTTCCATGAATGGGACTTGTTTAACAGGGACCCGAACTATATGCCAAACAAACCAATCAAAACTTCGAGAGGAGGTGGTAGCTTAGGCAGTAACGAGCGGAGCTATGAAACCAGCGACCCTGGGATTGCATCTCTGTTCGGCCAACTGACGATCGCTGGAAACATAGGCAATCTCCTTCACTCCTCGTTGCCTCTCTACGCCCAGGAGTATTACTGGGTACCAGTTTGAATGCTGGGGAAGTTACAAATAATACACTGAAATAAAAAAAACCCGGCCTAGAATGGTGTGAATGGGACCTGGAATCAGGGACTCAATAGATGCCAATCAAACCATTAATTTCACTTAGAGGCTGACCACTGAAAGGTTGCTCACTGTATGCCTCACCAATGACTCCATTCGACGGTACTTGTTCCGTTCCCCTGATTCAATATGATGGGGAAAATGTACAGTGGGAATTTTGAGACTAACTGCTTGAGGAGAGTCGTCATCTACTAACGCGACACAGCGTGGCAGCCACTTTTTTAACATCCGCTCTAGAAAGCGGTCAAATAACATCCTAAATTTCGCCTTCAGAAATTTCTACCCCTCCCGCACTGCTCAAAAGACTCTGCTGATAGAACCTCGAGTCTCTTGACTCTGAAGAAGAGTAGATTCGACTGCACTATGGCAGAACCAGATGATTTCTCCAAAAAAAATTGCTGAGAAACGCCGCTGCCACCCATAATATGTTGGTACTCATCTCCGACTAGGCCCATCTTTGCCTCGTTTTACCAATACAATCTGAAGGACTATTTCCCGGCAATGAAAGGACAGTTTTGAGAGAGCCGATACTAATTATACTGCTCCGTACTGCTGACTTGTGAAATAAATAAACTTGATCCGCGCTGTTCTTTTCCTTGTGACCACTTCTCTTCAAGGAACTGCTGAACCTTCATCCGCTCTAAGAAGTACAGCCTGCCAGATTTATGGTGATCTCTGGCCATAAAGGATTAAGTCACCGCGTGACATTGTACCTTGGGAATACACCTACCAAGGTTGCTTAAGAGCGAGCAACACCCGCAATAGCAAAACTTAGACCCACATCCGCGGGATTGTTTTTCGACCATGACTGCAAACTTTCCACCCTGCTTTAGGACTTGAACTGTGCATGATAACACCTTAAATGCAGTCACTAATCTAGTTTTCATTTCTTTCAGATTTCTAGATATATCGCCTTAAGTGCTGTTTATCATTCTTTTACCGCTTTCTAGTGGCTGTTCCATTTTCGTTTCAAGAAACGTTCTAAAGGTGATCACCCGTCTTAGACGTAATTTGCAGACGACAATCTCCCGCATCACTCAACGTGAAGCCAAATGATAGCATTGTAGCAGCGTCGCTTTTATAAATATTTTTGCCTCTTTTCTAAGCAGGTGACGCTCCCTCCGCGCCCATACCCATGTGCTTCATGCAAATCTCCCGCCAAAAGGGCTACTTCTTCTTGTTCAGTAGGACAGGCATATTGCATCTAGACTGCCCACTCTAAGTAGTATAACAGTTGCCAGTAGACTATCTGCCGCTTTTTCCCATCGAAGTTCCCACAATCGCTGCGTGCATACTAGCACATTGATCTGGGCTGCTTTGGCTTTGGTGAAGAACCACTTTGAGTAGGAAATATCGTTAGGACTATGAAAGCTGAGTTCCTCGGTTTGCCACATCTCTCAGCTCACTTTGCTTGCACCCGAATACTTTGTCGCATATTAACAGTGTCATAGCGAATGGATCACGATATTGCTTTGTGCCACATAAGACCACTCCCTATGGACACCTCTGGTTCAAGGCTTTGACTACCCCCCCCCCCCCCCGCCATCCTTTTTACCGCCCGATGGGTCTGGTGACCCTTATATTTTCCTCCCTATAGGGAACGTTTCGCCACCTAAATTTCTCACCAATCACTAAAATGCACCAAGCATAGCCCGTTAGCCTGAATAGAAGTACTGCGGCATAACTTTTCCCCGTTGCTTAGCAAACCTTTCATTTTAGAGTGCTTGGCCGGTGGTCAGGATAAAGGTAGCTTTAATTAAATGATCCTGCGATTAACACTAGTTCTTGCGACCAAACCAGTTAACTGCCACATCACGGGAATCTTTTCCAAGTCTGTCGCATCGTCTTAGTGCTGAGACACAGCAGAGGTTCCAGTAAATTCTTACCTCTTTAATTACACGTACTTGTTTGCGTGTCTGCAACACGGAAGGACCGCCCCTTGGACTGTGTCAAGCTTTTTTGACGTCACTCAAGTCGGTCTAGACTTTTGAACCTTTTTTGATGTCACTCAAGTCGGTCTAGACTTTTGAACCAAAGATTCGGCTGACCCTGTGAGGGAAGAGGTTCTCGCATAATCTAATCGATTACATCCTTTTGTGGCTGCCTGAGGCCTTAATCTGCAAAACATTCCAGATAGCTAAACACTGCTTCGTGTGGGATTCTCCACTAAGCTCTTAAAGTAAGGTACACAGAAAGCCCGCCTCTGGAGGACCGCTGAGAACATCGGATCAACTAGGTGGCAACAACTAAAAGAGAGCCTTCGCCTTGCTCCATTAGGATACTAAAGTAGAATTCGTCTCCCGTTCTGCTTTAAGCGAACCTTTGGGAAATAGTTAGCTTTTAGCGCCAAATGACTCGTATGGCTAACTATCCTTATATATATCAGCCGACGATTAGGAAGTGAATTGCTCCTATCGCAACCCTAGTGCGCTACTTTTAGCTGACGACTAAAGTACTATGCACTGGTCTTTGGAACACATAAACGTTAAATAAGAGACCACTTTTGTTCTTTCTCTCACGCTCCTGTCCCCTCCTCGACACACTAGTGTGCAAGAGAGCGACGCTTAAACAGAGCTTGGCTCGAACACAGGCAGGACAGATCGAAAGCCACCTGCAGCAAAAAGAGCCCTTTCCTCCCACCTTGCACACACCGCATCTGCACGCACCTCCCATTTCTCGCAGGATTAACCTGAATGGATCCCTCTTCCCGGAGGGACCCATTCATCGGCCTGGGGAAGCCTTTTAGATAGTGCGAGCCTGGGAGATTCGCCTCCCTCATCTTCAATAGAGCCAACGCCACCATCACTGAAGCTCCAGCCAACAGAACCGCCATAAATGCCACATCTACAGGAATCTCCATCGCAGAAACAAGCACCTTAGGAACTGGTACCACCTCCTCTATAACCGCAACTTCTTTAGCTGCCGCCACACCTACCGCTCACGACATTCAGACCGCTTCAGCTGGGACGAGCGTATACATCAGGGTAACCCTCTTCTGCTTAGACTAGGAAAAAGCAGGAACACATGCGGTAGATCGCGCGGGAAACTGAGAGGGGAATGGCTGCTCCTATCCCCGACCTTCTGCCTGCAGACAGCGAGGACGAACCCGGCATGCCTACCACCAGGGAGGAACCGGCCCTCTTAAAGACTCGTCGGACTCAGGCACACTGCCGTGTCAGATATGTCTGGCCATACCTGCGTGTCTCTACAGAGGCGGCTGACTGCTCCTGTCAGCAAACGTTTGTGGAGGAGCCCCAAGCCTACATTATGGGAACGACGTCGCAAGCCCAGAGACCAGGACAGATAGCCAAAGGACGCCCTGACAGGGTAATGGGCGTGAACAGCCTCCGCATCAGTGGACCGACCTCCATGTTTGACTGGAGCTCCCCTTGGCTAGAGGGACTCGAAGGAAAGGATGGTTTTCGTGACAACGTGCTACCAGGTCCCCTGGGACACCGGACGCCCGGCCACAATGCATTTATGATATTAGCTGTGGAATCCCAGGAGTCTGATATCTCATCTTCATAGCTGCTGCAATGATAGACCCTTGAATATTTTGAAACGTATTCCACGTGAACATGTTTTGGGCTAGGCAAAACAGCTTTCAGTCGAATTAGATTCAATATATAATAAAAGCATTCCAATTTTCTAATAAATGCGTCATGTATTGTACGTTTAGAGCAATGCATTCTGAGTATATATAGGCATACAACAACACCGAAATAGATCTTTCCCACTTTAGCGTATTTTGGGAAAATACCTTCCAGGAATGCATCTCGCATACCACTTCCGGCTGGTAATCGTGATAGCCGACGCGCAAATAGCATTACTTTACTATGGGAATCAGATACGGTGCACCTTAAGCAGTACATATGACAAAAGTATGTTCATACTTGTTCATACTATTATTGGAGTCATACATCATTAGAAAGTTACGCCAATTTTCTATACATGTCTGTATTAGTTTTTATAGTTTTGTAAAATTTAATGGTTGATTGAAATTTTAAAATATCCCCTATTGTTCACCTGATTTAATGAATCTTGTCGAATGGTGTATTTTATATACGCAAATAACTCAGTGAAAACGTTACAAAAATATTAAAAAAATAATGCATTAATGTTTCGGCAATTGAATGCGCTTTCCAGTGATATATGATTTAAATAATATAATGATTTTAGTTTATCATAGGAACGGTTTAGATTGCGGTGTATTTTAGTGTGAAAGTAACTCAATGCGGGTCAGCGTCTTGTTGGCGGCTATACCAGCCAGCAGTTTTGGTCTGAGCGTTGATTTAGGGAAATCCTGGCGTAATGACGTCGATGTGGGAAAGGGGGAGGGAGGGAGGGAGGGGTGAGAGAGAGAGAGAGAGAGAGAGAGAGAGAGAGAGAGGAAGGGAGGGAGGGAGGGATGGGGGAGGGAGAGGGGGGGGGGTGGAAAGGGGGAGGGAGATGAAGAGGGAGGGAGGGGGAGAGAGGGGGAGGGAGGGAGGGAGTGTGTGTGTGTGTGTGTGTGTGTGTGTGTGTGTGTGTGTGTGTGTGTGTGTGTGTGTGTGTGTGTGTGGGTGTGTGTGGGTGTGGGGGGGGGGGGGGGGGCGCGGCCGCAACAGCACCCAGTCAAATCAGTTTCAAAATATTCATCATATAAATCGATTCCAGCACGCACAAAGCATGGGCGGTGCTTAATTATAAATGAGGAGGTGGCATAGCTAGAACTGGTTCCCTGTACATCGTCTCATTTACATGCAGTATTCGGATCAAGTATGATCACAATCAATAATTAAATCGATACCTGACTATATTAGTCTGATAACGTTTTACACTGTTCGATTTAGGCTTCTCTGTGTCGAAATCAATTTGATTGTCACATACGGGCAATAGGGGAACTAGAAACGCTGAACATTAGTATAACCGTCGATTAAGCTAACCTAATTTAATCAGTAGTATAATATTGTCCGTGTCAGCGCATATCTAGGCCACGACGCCAACTATCTCTAACAGCACTAGATTAATGATAGCCTATAAACACTGTTCAATATTTTTAAAACTATTTTGACTGAAAACCATTGACGCGTTGACCGGAAACCGTTTTCAGTTGAAGGCGTTTCACATGACAGAGGCAGTTTTCTGTTAAATGAATTTCAAATTTTTTGATATAATAATTTTAAAGATTAAAAAGTCCTTTGTATACGCATTATTGTATATATTTAAGGCAACAACATTTTCAAACCAAATTACTTTAGAAATACTCAACAGCATAGGAGGCATTCCATGAAAATGCAGACATATAACCGCAACTTCTTTTTGTTTTTTCACAAATATTTTTATCTTATCTGGAAAAGGATATAATAAATTATACTTTTTCAATAATTCCATAAAATATTAAACATTAAATTTTCTTTCATGTTGATAAACTAATAGATGGATCCGATCTGTTGCTCAAGTATATGGCATCATAATTAATTACGTCATATACGTCCCGAGCATAGGCAGCAACAACTCCCAGTTAAATTAGTTTCAAAATAATCAACATATTATCTGTATTGTTATCTTGAAATTAGGATTCTGGTAATTCAGTTCTCTCATTATATAAATAGTAAAAAAACGTGCGTGGAGCTTAGCTAGAAATTCGAGGAACGTAGCTAGAAATGGATTCCTCTATTGTCTGTGATGTGGGTACCGAGTTGTCCGGCGCGACCATGACATGATTATGATATACAATTACATGTCACAAAAACACGTGGCGGTTGTCATGGTAGCGCCGGACAACTCGGTACCCGCATCACAGACAATACAAGGATCCATTTTGAGCTATGCCCCTCACATTTCTAGCTAAGCCCCGCACACGTTTTGTACGTGTTAGGATATATTTTTAGACTATGAGCCCTGAATTATCCGAGAGCCGTATTCATCAAGGGTACTTAAATACGAAAATGCGTAGATATGGCGTACCTCCAAAGAACGCCTAAGTTACCCCAGGGCCTCGTGTTGTCAATCTCTGAGAAGTTATATTACCAACTAATATCACGTTTTGAACATGTATCGCAAATGATTGCTATTACTAGTATTGTTATTCTTAGTGGTATTACTATTATTAATTATCACGATTGCTGCTTTTGTAATGGAGGTAGTGAAATCGCTGGAAAAAATGTAAACATAAATAGTTGTCAATTAATGTATATATAATGTAAATATCAAACTGCATTTTTATTGTAAAATTAGTATATAAAATTGCAGCATACCGGCTTTTACAGTCTTTAAGGGAAAAAGACGAATCTAAGTCAGTTTGACTTGTGACTCAATCTCATTGTTATTAATTGACAATAAAATATGTTTAAAACAAAAGACCTAAGTCGATATTCGCCTAGGTTAGATGACAATTTAGCCGACTTTTCGAGAATACGACGTCGTCGGGACTTCTAAATAGGTGCGAGCAGTTAGTCCGGTGGGTTCTTTCTTCATTTCGTTCGCTGATCATACCGCCAGTCCTGTAAGTGACTATCGACATGATCATAAGCGTTAAGTGCGTGGATCCATGGTTTATTAGAGTGCGCCGTGCGGCCTGGAACCTCCGTCTTCTGCACTCGAGGTTTCTGTCAGGGTTACCTCACCCTTACCTCCGTTAGTCGCCTCTTACGACACGCAGAGGATACGGAAGGTGTATTCTACAGGGCGCTCTGCGCGTGCAAAATCGACTTTTCCCGGTTTGTATATTATATGGTACAGACCTAATTAACACGAAAACAGCAGATTGTCAATAGTTTGCGGACTTGCAAAACGTTTTGGATTGTTTTCCATATGGAGGGCTGTTAAATATGTTGAAACTAAATTTGACCTTTATAAACAGAATTATTAACACTCTTGTGACAATAGCCATTCAAAACACTCAACATGTTACTTATATTCATTAACGTTTTAATGATCAATATTTGTAAGAAAGATTGAAATTTTTGCCCAGTGAATATATATTCTCAGGCCTTGAGAGAAGACTATATTTTTGTAAAGATAGCACTAGAAATTACGAAAACTATCTTTCTGTTGTTCTGCACATGGATAGTTCTCAATGCCGTTGCAGAGACTTTAATTCGGCCGGTTTTAATCCATCTTATATCAACTTAAGCATTTGATGGCGAAACAGACCACGCCATCCTCTTCCGTCGTCAAGAATTCCCATTTGTAGGCCAAAAGAAGAATATTTTTTGAAAATTTACCGTTGGAATGACTGGCTCGGTTATCGAGCCAGTCATTCCAGTGAAACATTTTCAGAAAATAGTCTTCTCTTGGCTTGCAAATGGACACTGACTATACAAAAGAAATTTTCTTAACCTTTTAATGGTCAAACTGTCCAAAACAATCTCCATTTGCAGGAAATCGGAAGGAGTTTTCCTGTAAATTCCATTGGTCAATTCTCTTCGCCTGCAAATGGATTACACTCATTGAGCAACAATTTCATTATTTTACAAATCTCGACAATGGACCTTTCTGGTTTTGGCTATGCCCCGCCCATCGCTAGCCAAGCTGCACCCACACCTTGCTCGTGTTGGGATCGACCGATCTCTGAACACACTGACTATCAATTTCCAAAAAACTACACAGGTAAGCTGTTGAATAGTTTGAAACTAATTTGCCTGGGCGCTGTTTCTGCCTAAGGCAGCAACAGCGCCCAGTCAAATTAGTTTCAAAATATTCACCAGACAACAGCATGTTTATTAAATAGCAAAGAATTATAAAGACGTACAAATCATACAACGTGTCGGGCTATTTGAGATTTTGATGACGGTCTATATGAAACCCATTGTGACGTAATGATTGTGACGTCATCATACACGCCCGCTGAGCTGATTATGACGTCATACTCTGGAAAGGTAAATTACATGGTTAATTAATATAATATAAGTAGCATTTTGAGCGCTTTGAGGCGCGGTTGACATAAGAGGGGTTAACATTAAAATGTCAAGGAAGTCTAATTTTCTTGCTCATTCAGTATCCATAAATTTACAGGTCAAGAAAAGAATATTTTGAAAATGTACTACTGGAATTCTCTTGGATTGCAAATGGACATTCCTCAAGAGTCAAGACCAGTGCTGAGGCCGTGTTCAAGGCTTAACAATGGACCTTTCAGTTTATCCATCAATCATATGACCTCATAATCAACTACTGGGCGTGTAGGATGACGTCATAATCAATGACGTAGCTAAGTTCGTCACGAACGCGTAATTGATGGCGGATTAAGCGTTGTTGCACGAATTGTATGTCTTTGCTATTTAATAAACATGCTGTTGAATATTTTGAAACTAGTTTGACTGGGTGCTGTTGATGCAATAGGCAGCAACAACACCCAGCCAAGCGAGTTTCAAAATATTCAACAACTTACCTGTATAGTTTTCTGGAAATTGAGATGCGGAGAGTACACGAATCGATCGACCCCAACACGGTCAAAGTGTGGTTGGAGCTTAGCTAGAGATGGGCGTGGCGTAGCTAAAATGGATTCCTCCTTCACACGGTTAAGTTGATCCAAGAGGAGTTAAACCTTACAGACCACACTGAAAGACAAATTCGTTTTGCTATACGGAATATTATATTGACTATTTTGAAACCAATTTGACTGCGAATTTGGGAATTGTCGCTGCCTATGACAACAACGGGTTCCAGTTAAATGAATTACGTGCATTAACGTTTTAAAGTTATGTTGCTTATCTTTCTCGGGCGCATCTAATTTTCTGTAACCTGGGACCAATGGACCTTTCCGGTTTTAGATATGCCCCGCCCATCTCTAGCTAAGCTCCACCCACACTTCGCTCATGTTGGGATCGACCGATCTCTGAACACCTTGACTATCAATCCCCCCAAAAATACACATTTAACCTGTTGAGTATTTTGAAACCAATTTGTCTGGTTGCTGTTGCTGCCTAAGGCAGCAACAGCGCTCAGTCAAATTAGTTTCAAAATATTCAACAGCATGTTTATTAAATATTAAAGAATTACAAAGACATACAATTCATACAACGTGTCGGAGTATTTGAGATTTGGTAACGGTCGATATGGAACCATTTGTGATGTAATGATTGTGACGTCATCATACACGCACCTGAGCTGATTATGACGTCACACGAGGTCGGATGATGGACAGCTACTCTAGAAAGGTGAATTGGAGCGGGACGCCCGCCCGGATGCACACCCAGTTTCGTCCCAGGACAATATATCATAGGTTTAAACGTTGTGGGCGCCTTGTAATCCGTGTACATAAAAGCTAGAATGCGACTATTAGCACAAAAAACACCCCTGAGTAGATTAATAATATTGACTGTGATTTATTCCAAAGGCTCATTAGTAAATCAGGACAAATTTAGAACATGAATAACATTATTCTCACAATTACGAAAACATCGAAAACCTGTATATGTTCCTCAAAGCCCGCTAGCAAATACTAAATCATGTAATCCAATGTTGTAAAAAAAATCCCGACAACATGAAACCCGGGAAAAGTAATCACGTTATTTACTGACTGAAAAGACTACAAGGAAACGTACGTTGGCGCCGCCCATGCCCATTAATTTTTTTATTTTCCTGCCTGCCTGCATAACAATATTTTGGTTGTCTCGAAGGAAAACTGAATTTTACCTCATAAGTTCAAATATCTTGTCACGGGGGTCACTAAATGCATTCCGAAATATAAATCTTTTTAGCCATAACTCGTGAACGTAAATAGGTAGAATCACACAATTTTGCACACGCATTCATATTATAAGTAGCTAGAAGTTTTGAGTTTTAGGACAATGAAACAAGTATATAGGTCACGGGACATACCGGAGAAAACCTTTTTGGCCATAACTCTGGAATACACGAATGTAGAATCACCATATTTAGCACACACATTCATATTACGACAGTTTATGATTGTGTAGAGGTTGATGTCAACAGATCAACTATCTAGGTGACAGGGTCTCTAAGTGCATTATCAAGTCAGCGCCCAAGACGTGAGTCAGCATCTCCCAAGAGTGCATTCTTGTTTGCTATGCCGTGGTGTCTCGCATATCGCCACGTATATCATATAGAGGATCTGGAACGAGTTCACAGTTAATATCACTATAGTGCACGGTGATAATTTTCGACGAGTTTGATAACAACAATATTAAATGGGACGGAGTTTGAGATTCTGTTTGTTATATAAGAAGAAAATTTGACAGATTTTCCGATAACGTCTATCCATGAAAGACCAGTTTAGACCAGTTTAGGTATTTTATTAGCGTCCGATCCTCAAGGGCCGATAATCATTCCCTGACAACGAGTACATTGGACCGCATACGCCGAAAATCATAGTGCTTGTAAGTAGAACTAGGAGAAAATGTGTACTAACCACGGTTTATTTATTTCTATAACTAACAATATCTATTGACTTCAGCGTAGTGATATCCAATGCCGCGATGATAACTATAATGGTATCGATTGGTCAATAAAAATTACTTTCCCACGCTAACAACCAATGAAAAGGAGGCGGTGGCTTGGCGTAGTGACTAACATTTAGAACTACCTAACCGGACCCAAATAACATGTAGACGTTGGGCCAACGTTGGCAACAGGTTGGCAGGTCCCAGTTGGCATAATAACGTTGGCCAAACGTTGGTTCAACGTTGGCTGTATCGCTTGTTTGCCAACTTTGGGCCAACGTTGAGTCAACGTTGGGCCAGCATAGGAAGTTTCACATTAAATCAAATAAAATCAACACAATGTTCAGCTTTTAAATTTTAAATTGTTAACTTATGCTTTCTGGTGTGCTATTTTAAATATCTTCAAGGATTTATGCCCCTTGGCTCAACGTTGGCCCAATAACGTATTGCCGACGTTGGGCCAACGCGTGGGCCGATGAGCAAAATTACTTCGGCCCAACGTAGTGGTAAACGTTGGGTCAACATTGGGCCAACGTTTGCTTGCTATCAGGGGGAGAACCAGGTTCGTGGTTAAGCTATGCACTATCTAGCCGTCGTTGGGCATATGGGCAATCTCCTTCTCTTCTTGCCTCTTTCCGCCTAGGAGTATAAATGTATACCAGTAAAAAAAATGTGAAATTTCTAATAATAGACTAAAATAAAACCAACCTAGATATGGCCTGAATGGGACCTGAAATTGGGGACTCGATAAACGCCAACCAAAGCAATAACTTCTTCAACAACCAATGAAAATACCTCGTTGCTTTATTAACCATGTACATCTGTTGTTGTGGGATTAATCTCGGTGGAGAGCACTAAGTTTGTATTTTTCAAGGGTGATAGCTCTGGCAATTATTGATGGAAACTAACATAACAGGAACTTTACATCCGTCTTAATATTATTAATCCTAAATTCTGACTTTCGTCCAGATCAGTTTAATCTAGCATGAGTTATTGCCTGGGAACGGCCAGATTAACGAAGTGATAACTCTGGCAACTATTGACAAAAAATAATAGAACACGAACTTGACATCCACCTCTGTAATATTAACCTACATTCCGAATTGGGTTCGAATCGGTTTAGTCTAGCCTGAGTTATTGACCGGAAACGGCCAAATTAACGAAGTTTGTATTTTTCAATGTTGAGAAGTCTGGCAAATATTGTCGAAAATAATGGAACACGAACTTGACATCCGCATCGGTAGTATTAAGCTATATTCAGAATATGGGTTGAATTGCTTTAGCATAACACGAGTTATTGTCTTGAAAACGGTCAAATTAACGTTTATATTTTTTTCAAGGGTGACACCTCCATGGTGGAATTTGACGCAAATTGACTGAATTCGAACTTGGCATCTGTTTATATGCCGAAGCTGGTTCAAATTGCTGCCGGCAAACACAAGTTATTGCCCGGAAATGGATAATTTTTCGAATTTCATACTTTCAAGGCCAAATAACTCTGCGTAAGTTTGACGCAAATTTACGGAATTCAAACGCGGCCTCCGTATTCGTATTGCTAGGCTAAGCGGTATGCCGAAGCTGGTTCAAATTGGTGAAGGTAAACGCAAGTTATTGTCCGGAAACAGATAATTTTTCGAATTTCAAACGTCCAAGGGCAAATAACCCCTGGTAAATTTGACGGAAATTGACCGAATTTGAATTCCGCCTTCGTATTCACATTACGAAGCGCTAAGCTAAATCTGGTTCAAATCGGTGCAGGCAAACACAAGTTATTGGCCGGAAACCAATCATTACGAACCCACGAAAACTATACAGGTAAGCTGTTGAATATTTTGAAACTAATTTGATTGAGTGTTGTTGCTGCCTATAGCAGCAACAGCGTCAAGTCAAATTAGTTTCAAAATATTCGACAGAATGTTTATTAAATAGTACAGCCATACAATTTGTACAACGTGTCGGACTATTTAAGCGTTTACGACTAAATCGAGTAATTTATGCTGTAATTGAATATGACGTCATCATACACGTAGTTGGTCATGACGTCATATGACGTCATATGATGGATGGATAAAGTGGAAATGTCAATAAGGAACTATAACTTTAAAAAAAGCTTTTGGCTATATGATAAAATGATATATAATGATTTAATGAGCGTTATGCAATGGAAGATAAGAGTGCTTGCATGATAAGCTGCAATAGGCCTATTGTATTCTCAAGGCGAGTTGAGAATCTATCATCAAAACATACGTCGACTGGTGTTTTCCTAAGCGGCCCATACACGATCAATATAATTGACAATAATATTATTGAAAATAAACTGTGTTGGCCACCAAAGGCGCAATAATATTGTTCAATATTATCGTCATATGACGATAATATTGAACAATATTATTGCGCCGTTGGTGGCCAACACAGTTTATTTTCAATAATATTGTACCAATATTATTGTCAATTATATTGATCGTATATGGGCCGCTTTAGCGGCCCATACACGATCAATATAATTGACAATAATATTGTCAATTATGAAAATTGACTTCAGAATGAAATATTGATCAATATTCTTAATGTGTAGCCTACCACCAACGACACAATAAAATTGCGTAACCATCAGTAGATATCTACCGGACTTTGATTCCGTCAGAATATTGCACAAGTCAAAATTTGACTTCAATATTACACACTAACAATCAATAATATTGTCAATTTTCGGAACCCAGGTATTTTTAGTGATCTACATGTTACCATAGACCTGAACGAATTTATTCGGTTTACTGATAGTCAAAATACCTAGTAGCGATTTGTCCCTTGAATCGATTATAACTTTATCAGAATAATTATCAACGGGACGTTTAATTTCATTCCATTATTGTATATACAAGAAAGATGTAAATTTTATTCTAATTAGGCCTACATATTATGAATAATTATTTAAATTACACTGACCTACTAACTAACGTGTTAACTCTCTTATCAAAGCTGCTAATTATCGCCACTGCGCTAACATTCACTCCTGATATACCGGTAAGTCTCATGATAGCGCATGTTACCCGGCTATTACCCAGTATTGGCCCAGTATCGGTCAAGTAACCTGCGTTATCGGAGTCTGTCTTAAGAGAATTCTTCATTATTGTCCTGAATTCACCTTTCCAGAGTATCCACCCATCGTCAGACCTCGTATGACGTCATAATCAGCTCAGCGCGTGTATGATGACGTCATCATCATTACGTCACAAAGGGTTCGATATAGACCGTCACCAAATCTAAAATGGTCCAACACGTTGTATGAATTGCATGTCTTTGTAATTCTTTGCTATTTAATAAACATGCTGAGACAGCAACAGCACCCAGTCAAATTAGTTTCAAAATATTCAACAGCTTACCTGTGTAGTTTTTTGGAAATTGATAGTCAGGGTGTTCAGAGATCGACCGATTCCAACACGAGCGAGGTGTGGGTGGGGCTTAGCTAGAGATGGACGGGGCATAGCTAGAACCGGAAAGGTTCATTACCCAATAAGCAGACTAATGATGTTCTTAAGGTATAAACAAAGCAGAGGCACCGAAAGAGAAGAAAATGAAAAGAAATTTGAACTTGATATTTGATATATCAAACAAAGCGTGGACGCATACAGACCTGAATGATATCAGAAGATGCGCCTGTCTGAATCGACCAAAATGCACTCCCAGATCTGTTTAACAGATATATAAGCTAGTCAAGTAGTCATTTCCGAACCATGTTGAACTGGCTGGAGCAGTGTGAAACCTGTGCGTGATTCATCAAGTCTCGTTGACATGCATCACTCTAGAAATTCCGTTGGAATGATAGAATAGAGTTATCCATTGGGAGATTTTCTAAAAGTCCTTAACAGTAATAATAACATAACAACAGAACTAGATTAAGAAGAAACAAGATGAGTTTTTAATGAGTTGGGTCTCTATTTGAATTTTTGGTGTGCTATTTTAAATATCTTCATAGATTTATGCCCGTTGGCTCAACGTTGGCAACGTAGAGTTGGGTCTGTATTTGAATTTTTGAAGTCCACAAGGATATAAAGCAGGTTGCCTCATAATCATATCAGTAGGCGACACCGAATTTGTTCTCCTAACAAAAAAAGCTAAATCTGTACACATACATGCAGATACTTAACCCCTACGATAAGTTTATGGAGGATATATTGAAGAAACTATTCCATTTACACCTCGGTTTGCTGGCATGATTGGTCACATTGCAGAAATTCCATCATATCTAACATTTAGTTCATCCATTACAGACCAAGCATTTTGGCAGCTACTACAATACGTTGGCAATACGAGGTACAAAGAAGTAGCAGCAATTTGCAGATATTCAGGAGATCGAGAACCTCCATTCCCCACACATATATTGAAATATCTGCATCCACAACGAAACATCTTATGGAAATCCTCCATGAAAATATAATCAGCAGTTACAATCACTACCCCTCTGCCTCAGACAATGCAACACTACCATGCAGTATATAAGAGAGGCATTGCCACTTTCCACTGCTACGAGGCCATGTCTATGTTACTCAATTATGGATGTGGTGTCATTTGTTCGTACCTCTGACCAGCTAATCTATAGGTATGCTTTCAAAGAGGATCCAGCTTATTGTGCTAAATGCTTTGGAGAAGATAGGGCTTTGGTCATTCTTGAATAATTACATATTGGTTGAGCCTAGGGATGACCTGGGCATGTACACAGGTTACTTGACTTGTAAAACCGGCCAGTGTTCCGAGCATGTACCATACGCCCCCACAAGTGCAGTAGGGTAGCTCGATTATCTTCCAGAGAGTAGCTACTCGAGAAAACCCATTCAGCTGGATGCCTTGAAATCGGTTCGAAATAACTTCAAGGGTGGGTGGGTAATCTGTCACCGTGGTTTATGAGTTTTGTGACCTGCTCTGGTATACCAGAATCAGCCACAATCAGCTTACAGGAGGCATAATAATAAACAGACGATACTATGTAAGTTGAAACACAAAACAACTATAACTGTAGTGAAACCATACACCGCTATCGTCAATGTGCTGGTCCATACAAGCTGGTCCATAGCAGCAGTATAAGTATACATGTGTCAGAATATAGCAAACCAATCGTGATATAGTCGGGGAGCTGATGATTAGACAATGAGTTTGGTTGATTGAAATGCTGACAACGGTTTGAAAGCTGATGTTGTGGTATGCACCTTCAAGGTTATTGTTAGGGTGGTAACAAGTAAAGATTTTATTTGTGGTCATAAGCTCGGTGTAGGTGTGCCACTTTTCAACGCCGGCCCCACCAAATTAGGCAGTTTGCAAATTCTAAGCTCCATTTTAGGGACAGGTTTATCGAAAACAGGCATAACATGTTAAGAGTAACAATTAGAGTGGACTAACCTAACAAATTTTGACTCAAAATGAGGCCGAGGCCAAAACTTCGCTACTTTTGTTTGCTGTATAAGAACTTCGCATTGCTGGTGAGTGGCAAAGTGAAGATAAAGGAATATTTTTGTATTCACAGCTTAAGAAGTGACTGATAGACACTATCTATCAAATCCGCATGATCATACACATTTATCAGATGGTAGTTATTACTACGACAGCTATCAGAATGCCCATTTTCTAAATTACCTGAAATATGCAATCATGTCGAACTTCAAAAAAATGAAGTAAAAATCGTGTACAGTAATAACTGATCACTCAAAAGCTATGTATTCGTTAGCCCTAGATATGAGACAAGATCATCACTCAATTCGTCACGATCACTATTGGATGCTGATGCCTCACATTTATTGATGCTATCATCGATAGCGGAACTAACTGGCCTTCTGCTCTTTCACTATATTATCTCGTTCACTCTCTATAAAATTTCACATGATATCGGGAGGCACTATTTCATTTTCACACCACTTATGTTCCGGTATTTGTTCACAGGCACACGCACACGCACGCACACAAGCACGCATCACACAGTCCAGCGATGTTACTTGGCTAAGACCTTCCAAGGCTACATCAGCTGTCTTGACTCAAATTGATTATGTGATGTGCAAGGTCAAGGCAGTCATTACTTCAGGACACTCGTTCACATTGTGGCACATACAGCAACTCTGACCGCATGCCAGTTGTCATTCATATACCTCAAATGAATAATAGTTGCCTACTGTATTATGGCAACGTCATGCAAAGTGGCAAAGGGAACCACGACACGGACACGCTCGTCAGTAACGTAACTACACAATCGTCGTGCAAGAATGTCTTCAGTGAGCACATACCTGCCATCGACATCAACTCGAATCCAAACGAGACCTTATCCAGACTACTCAAAATTATTGATCCATCGGGCACCAGTGTGGGAGTTTTGACAAACAAAATCAGATCTAGATGTTACATTGCATACTACCTCGTTGCAAAGCTGCCAGAACAACAGAAGAAAATCGAGCGGCTCATCACCTATCAAAGTTGGCAAAATAAAGGATGCACAAAACAACGTCGAAAAGGCAATGCCATCATTCGCCAGAGCCGTGGACGGCTGAAAAAACTAGCCCATACTATAGGTTTGGCAGATGGCACAGTTACATGTGAATGTCATAAAATGTTTAGGCCGTTTTAAGCTCTGTGAGTTATTCATCCTTAAATCGGTATCTGGACCTGATAGCAATGAACTATGCAAGTATGCAGATGCCACCATATCAATACCAATCACACCCACTTCGATAGGCGCTTCCTTTACGCAACACTATCGAGACTGTTGGTCAAGGTGCCATTATCACGACGTTTAGGCACAAGATGCCAGCTCGACCACAAAACTCAGGTGCAATCTTGCGGCTTATCGCGCTATTCAAGCGCATCCGAGATAACGATGTAATATGTTACTGTCTGCTACATCCATGTTACATCCGAGTAAAGATTGACTGTTTCATTGGAGCCTGTCTAGTGAGAGTCGAGTGAGGGGCTTTCTCAAAATTGGCATCGGCATGTCGTCGCGAAAAAAATTGTCCAGTCCTTTTGGACACTGGGTCCGCGAATTTATAGATCTCTCTCGCCTAGAAGCTACGCATGTAGCCTACAATTCAACCTGTGTATCACGGATGGTATGCAACTGTAACGACCGGACAGCCAGAAAGGCAGTTCTAGGTAGGCTCAATGACGGCCAGCGGGCATAACTTCGTACTGTATTCCAACATCGTTGGACGAACAGCATAATCTTCTATGACACGCTTTGCACTATGGGCTATATGTTTCTACTACCCCTGAAAGTATCTCGATACAGATTATTTGTGTTGGCCATGCTCTTCGTGTACGACTATAGACTCCTGCATAACATAGAAGCTGAACTATGTATAGTGAAGACCAAGTAGAATCTCAGGGAGGTAAGGGATCTGGCCGAAGACAGGAAACTGTGGTCAACGAAGAGGGACTGCTTACAGCTTAATATCACTGTTGTGATACGGCACCACTTTTAATGTGTTGTAACAGCATCCAGTCAAATTAGTTTCAAAATATAAAACAAAATGTGTATTAAATAGCAAAGACATACAATCCGTATAACTTGTCGGACTATTAAGTATTTGTGACGGACTATATATCGCGTCATTCATGGCGTAATTGAATATGACGTCAGCATGCATGTCACATAGTTGATTACGGGATCACATGATTGCCTGAGAAACTGGATTAATCAATTATCCGTTCGCCCACGCGACGTAACACACAGCTTACCTGCTCGGATCCGTTACGTAAGCCGTTATATAATTCGCTCTATCTCCAAAACATTGATATAGAATAGCGCCACATTTCAGCTGACTATACACCACCAAGAATCCACAACTCGCAACCACTTATAACATTACGTAAGACATTACATTGGTGAAATTTCACAATTTTTAGGTAAGCGTATATTAGTTCCTAATCCTATAGCAAGGCTTCCTCTACAATCAGATCTTATAGAAAGAGTGCTTGTAGGCCTACGATACTGCGTGGAACGTGCATGCTAAATTAGATAAATAAGGACATGCCTAACACTAATTGGCAAACATATATACCGGTGTCCTAGCCTTGCCAGTATTATTCTACAATATCGAAACCTATATCATAAGTAAACCTATGACAAGGGCGAGAGATTTCGTGATAATTATGCCGTCCAGCATGGCTGATTAACTATTTCTATTCATTGCGCCTCAATATGTAAAATAACGGTATACGTAATATAGTTAAAATCACGTGCGTTATCTAACTATTTGACTCAGAGTCGTTGTTACCTTAAGCTACAACAATGTTCAGTCAAATCGTTTTCAGATTAATCAGCCGGTAGCATGTGAATATGGTTATTAATAAGCCCGGATTGGTTAATGTTGA
The DNA here is from genome assembly GCA_034401795.1 of Chaetoderma sp. LZ-2023a. Classification (NCBI taxonomy): domain Eukaryota; kingdom Metazoa; phylum Mollusca; class Caudofoveata; order Chaetodermatida; family Chaetodermatidae; genus Chaetoderma; species Chaetoderma sp. LZ-2023a. The sequence continues at coordinate 173,190,382 of CM067369.1, read as the reverse complement.
AAAGGGTTACACATACTAATTATAATGAGTAAGGGGGCTAATGCACTATATAACTGGTTTTGCTTGATTAGGATTGGCCTGGACAGAACATTCTATAAATAAAAGACTAGTTACTGGTTATCTGAATATATTTTTTCATAATTTCATGGCGAAAGTTGTTCTTTTGGTATAAAAGAAATATCTGGTAAAAACCGCCAGTGTAAAAACATTTGCCAAATTAGATCAAAACGGTAGCCTTTATTACAGTAACACGCTCGCCGATAAATCTTCTATACCTTAAGCACAAGACTAGCTAACCTGTTAAATATTTTGAGATTAATATGATTAGAATCTGCTTTAGACAGCAACGGCTTCCAGTCATGTAAATGTTAAAGCATGAATAGAATGTTTTATTCCACAAAGGCTTACATCTATCAGGGTAACTGTCATTGAAAGGGTTATTTAACCCAAGACAAAAACCTGAACAACGTTATCATGTTCATAGGGATGAATGGTTAACAGAAGGTGTGTGGGTTGAGAGAAGGGGGTGGGTGTGTGGTATTGTGTATATTTTAACGCTTTAACGACAAAGCCGGCCCAAACCGGCGTCTGTAGTGGTCTTGAGGAATGTCCATTTGCAGTCCAAGATATCTTTTTGAAAATTTACCACTGCAATGACTGGCTCGATAACCGAGCCAGTCATTCTAGTGGTAAATTTTCAAAAATAATCTTCTCTTGGCCTGCAAATGGGCATTCAATAACTACATTTTAAAATTTTGTAAAAACAAACTTAGTCATTAAAGGGTTAATAAACCCGTATCGAATCCGCCTGGGACATTAATTGATATCCAACATTGGATATCATTGGTTGAGAGTCGATGATCTTTTAATTGCTATGAGCTTATTAATTAATAATTTTTTTCATTATTATATGGCGTTTATTCTGGTCCAATGGTGGCCAGAAGAAAACAATTATGTTTTTATATTTTTGTAAAGATTAAGAACAGAACGTGCGGTGCATTTTAAAAAATGATTTAGAAACACATGTGCAACTGTATTCGATTAACCCTTTGAACCCTGAATTCCTATATTCTCAATGGATGATCCCAGTTTCGCAGTCATTCATATGACGTCATAATCAACGGCATGACGTGTAGGATAACGTCATAATGAATGACGTCATTAATAGCGTAGTTAAGTTCGCCACGACCACATAATTGATGACGGACCTATACGAATTGTGTGTCTTTACCATTAAATAAACATGCTGTTGAATATTTTTGAAACTAATTTGATTGAGCGCTGTTACTGCCATCAGCCATAGACAGCAACATCACCCAGTACAATTAGTTTTTCAACATATCCATCAGCTTACCTGTATAGTTTTGCAGAAATTGAGATTCAGGAGTGCAGAGATCGATCGATCTCAAAATTGGCGAAGCGTGGATGGAGCTTAACTAGGGATAGACGTGAATAGCTAAAACTGGATTCCCCCATTTCAAGGTATATAAAGTTGATGGACAGACAGTTGGTGTATGTAGGTATGTATGTATTACCTCATTGGCCAATGGACCATTCCATCTTTAGCTATGCCCCGCCCATCAGTAGCTAAGCTCCACCCACACCTCGCCGTGTTGGGATTGATCGATCCCCAAATGCCCTAGCTATCAATTTCCTGAAAACTATACAGGGAAGCTGTTGAATATTTTGTAACTAATTTGACTGGGTGCTGTTGCTGCCTATGGCAGCAACAGCGCCCAGTCATATTAGTTTCAAAATATTCAACAGAATATTTATTAAATATTAAAAGCAAACAATTTGTACAACAACGCATAGACCGTCTTCAAATATGTGTTCGTGACGTACTTATCGATGTCATTCGTGACGTCATTCATTATGATGCCATTGTACACATCACGCGGTTCATTATGACGTCATATGATGGGCGGCTACTTTGGAAATGTGAATATATATTTGCAAAAAAACATCCACGAGCAAGGGAAAAGCATGAACGCTTTATACGCGAAAATTGTTACATATTTTGAAGCTGATACGACTGGAACCTGTTGCTGCTATAGGCTGGTAGGCATTAACAACTCCCTTTCAAATTAGGTTCTAAATATTCACTAGAATATATATTAAAATGTCACGGATTTTCTGGTGTTTTGGGGTTCAAATGGTTAACGCCTCGCAGTACTTAGAGTGTATACGTTGCTCACGCTTGTGGAGGTTTTGCTTTCTTTTATATTCGCCAATGAGGTCACTGACCAGTTATTTATAAGAATCATGCTCAGCATTAGTGACGAATGAAAAATACAAAGAAATTAAATAATCCGGCAGATGAGTCCAAGTTCTGTGCTGAACGTGGATTTATTGTCAATAGTTTAGCTTTTTTGATGTTTTAGGATGCTTGTGTCATTCATAGTGAGAAACTATCGGCTGACACCTTGTCACAATTGAGTAATTCTTTATTACATGTTCACATATCCCCTCCGACACGATGTCTGCGGCAGAAAATTACAGAAATACTCAGAATAATCATCCAAATCGGCCATTGAATGACCGTTAACCTCCATCCATATTGCATATTAGTGATGACATAGGATGAATAAATCTAAAACTGAAGTGACACCTTGTCACCGTCGAACAATTCGAGATTTTGCCTTTTTGGAACCCCCACACACCTCCTTTTCATCAGATTTAACACTATTTTCGAAATCGTTATATAAACCATGCATAGATACCTTATTTGACGACTAGCCACCTAAAATAGTTTTGATTTATATAGTGCTTATTTTAAAGACTGTCCTGTATCTAATCTTGACCCTGATATTACCATTACTGCTGGTTTCAACAATGTAAAACTAAGATTCAATAGCATGACTAGCAGTTTGCGAAAATGGATTTAATGTGACTCTACATCGTTTGGCACAAGGAACACAAATCTGAAGGTGCCCCAGCAACCTGGCTCTAAATAAAATCATACACTTTACCGTTAGAGATCATTCACGGTCATATTAGAGCAAGAACTGAAATTAACGATGGAAGGTCCTACATAACAAAGGTGATGGTGCTAGCAAATGATACAGCATAGCAAGGCAAATTAATTCTACTAAGGTGAACAACGTATTGGAATAACAATTTAGGCCATTCGCGTTCAAGCAGAGGAAAACTACAAAAGAGAACATATGGCCTTGTGAAGGTAATTAATATTGGTGTCAAATAAAAGTCCTTATCAAGACAAAAACTGTTGTATTCAGTTGAATAAAGTGGTATAGTGAACCATGTGGCCATTAAATGTCATTCAAGTTCACATATACAGTGCAAAAACGGGAGATAATAATCGATCATCACAATGTTGGTAAAGAAAAGCTGTCAGCAGCCCACAACCATGACATTCCACTACGGTTGGTTAGCCATTCAAGCTCTAAAACCGAATTCAAACGTGAATGTCATTTAATGAGCTGAGTGACTAGATAAAAGAAAGTTAGTTTTTCACAATTGCATAACATATTTCATTTATTCCAGTATAAATATGGCATGTACTTTCTTGAAAGAGAAGCCAAATTTACAGAATTACCAATCAGGAGTTACAGGCCTGTCTAGCAATGGATGCGCATATCATCTGTTGTGGCACGTATTGTGTTGATGTTGGAACCATCGCCCTGGGATTGTTCTTTCACCGGCCACACCATAGGACGCTCAACCACTCTGTTATCCAGGACAGGGATGAACCATCAATGCCTCTAACGCTGCACGCTTCAACTTGCAGTTGTTTCTTAAAGACACACTACTTTTGAAACCCACATTTCTTCAGCCTATGTGAGCATCATGTGAGAATGTGTGTCAATTTGTTTGAGAGAACATCCTTGATGACTACTTCTAGGGAACTATCCTAAAACCCCAAGACCCTCGAGTAAATGATGGGAACTAGTTTAATGTCCAGCACGATTGCTCCACTAACCTGCACATGCATATTTTTGCCACTGTTCTAGTTGCTACATTATTCGCCAATCTTCGGGATTGCGTCGTAGGAAACTATGAGTCATGTGCTTTCAAATTCCTCCATCTGCATTCTACCAGTTTCAATCACATTGTATGCATTGGCCGAGAACGGAGTCAATCTTGCACTCACGATGTTTAGCATTATATCATCAGAACGGTTCTCTAGATTAAGACTGTTTAAGTCTCAGTGGCCGCAGACGTGGGGACTAAATGGTCATGTCTTGAAGCTGTGATGCTTTAGTGTGATGCCAAGTTTCCCATGTCCATATCTCATGAAACTGTCTCGATGTACACGTTGTCCCATATTCCATTCCAAGATATCCCAACTACATTCGAGGAATCCCATGGCTGATAGGTAGAATAAGACAAACAGTGCATAGTGAACGTGACTTGCTGCGGAGAGGTACAGTATCATATGAGTGACAGATTCAATATGTAACACCGAGCATCCTTTATCTCCCTCCTCTGTCTCTCTATATTTTTCTCCAGTTCTTCCACAGGCCCATACAGCTTATCAAGAAAAGAGGTTGACAAAGGCCAGATCTCTTCTCTCAGCAGCTGATACGTACTGCAACATTGAAGTATGTGCTCTGTGGTCTGTTCTGCTTCTCCACAAGGACAAGCGGGCGGTGTCGTAAGGTGGAACCGCCTGTACATGTGTTGGTTTAGTCTGTTGTGTCCAGTTCTGAGGCGAAAATGGTCACTTGCTCTGGCCTCGAGAGATGATGGTAGGCATCTTCTGATTGAGGTGTTCTATAGAGTGACTTGATGATAGTCTTCATCTCTGTATGGATAACCATGTTTTCTGTCTGATTCTCTTCTGCACCCACCTTTGCCATCTTGTCTGCTTCCTCATGTCCTTGGACTCCACGGTGTGATGGGATCCACTGCAATGATATCCGAAAGCATTTGATGGTTTGTAGTGCTTCTTCAAGTTGTGGCAGCTTACCTTTGGTGATATTCTCAAGGACGGAGCGGGCATCAGATAAAAAGACAATCTGTGCAATAGAGTCTGCTGTTCTGCTGATGGTATTAGCTGCATGAACCAGTGCTTCGACTTCAGCTCTGTAGTTTGTGCAGTGTTTGCCTGTCGGTATTGCAGCTGACTCATGCTGTCCGTTTGGATACTGTATGTGCAGTCTCCAGAGGGTACATTTCTCCCAGCATGGCTAGGGTCAGGGCCTTCTTGCTCACATCACTGTGTTCATCTTTGGTTGTGAGATGAGGTACTGTGGTGCGAATAGCTATGCTCTCTAGTTTGTTTTCCAAGGGTGGAGGATCAAGGGTGTGGTTTGGGTCTTCTATTTGTGCTGGCAACATTTCTTGGTGTTTCCTTTGAATTGCTTTTGTCTCTTTCACAAAACTTGATCTTTTAAGTCTTCCTGATGACAGTTGTGCTTGCCTGATCTTCATCGGGTGGTTGCTGAACAATTTGAACTTTGCAGCTTGGATCAGTGCTTTGTATTCCCTTCCTTTACCAAGTGGGGGATGCCTGCTGTCTGCTCCATTTTTTCCTATTGCTGTTGATCTCATTCCACCAGTGATGATGCGCAGTGCCTGGTTTTGTAGTCTGTCGATGTTCTGTTGATGAGAGTGAGCTGGATCCATACTCAAGGTGTGGTCGTACGACACCTATGTAGATGGTTCTGAGGATCCTTTTATTGGCACCCTACTTTCTTCCTGCCAGCTTCCTCATGATGTTTAGCTTTCTTCTGGCCTTTGCCTCTGCATTCTGTATATGCTCCTTCCATGTTAATCCTCTGTCGTAGGTGAGTCCCAGGTATGTATGCTGGTCCTCGCACTCGAGTGGAGTACCGCCCAGTGTCAGATTGCCAACCTTGGTTTTGGTGGACAGTGAGAATAGCATGGCTGCTGATTTTTCTTTGTTGATGGTAGTACACCAGCGATTGTCCCAAGCTGTAATTATGTCCAAGGCGAGTTGCATTCTGTACCTGGCAGTCGTTGTGTACTCCTCGGTGCACCAGAGTACGAGGTCATCTGCATAGAGGGCTGCTTGGATCCCATTGGGCAGCTCTCCTACAATGTCATTAATGAAGAGTATGAACAGAGTTGGTGATAATACTCCGCCTTGTGGCACCCCTTGTCTCAGCAATACATTCTGTCCAGATTGTCCATCCACCAGCACCCTAGCTCTGCGATTGGGTAGGTACGACTTTGTCCATCGGAACATGTTGCCACCGATGCCTGTGCGCCGGAGCTTCACGAGGAGGCCATCCTTCCACACCTTGTCAAATGCCTTCCTGCAGATCGATAAAGGCAGCTAGCATCACCTTCTTGGCTTGAAAAGTGTCCTCTATGACCAGTGCAAGATGTGTTGTTTGATCTTCTGTGCTCCTGTATCTTCTGAAGCCGGCCTGCTCTGAAACTATAATGTTCTCCGACTCCAGGTACCACTGCAACCGCTGGTTGATGATGCGCTCCATGGTCTTGCATATGCAGCTTATAAGACTAATAGGACAGTAGCTCAGCACTTTCGTCTTGTTCTTCCCTTTTTTCAGAATAGGAGTCATTCTGGCTTCCTTTCAACACTGAGGAACCTCTCCATTGGTTCAACTGAGATTAAAGATGTCTAGCAACTTGCGGAGAGATGCATTAACAAGGTGTTGGATCATTTCATTCGTAATGCCACCTGGCCCGGGAGATTTCTTCTTCTTCAATTGGCGGACAGCCTTCTTCAGTTCTGCTAAACTAATGTCAACTTTCCTTGCATCTTGAATGTTGGTGTCTGTTCTTTCCTTTTGCTCGTTTCTAACCTCTTTTTGACACATCCGTGGTATAGAAATGTTGCTTTTTTTCGCATATGCCTTCGCAAAGGCATCTGCAGCCATCTTTCCTGTCAGTGTTTGTCCATCTTCTTCAAGAGTAATCTTCTCTCCCCCGACACCCTCATCATTCAGTGCTTTAGTCAGTCTCCATAGCTTTGTGGTGTCTCTCTCTAAATTAAGCCCTGCCGTCTTTTCCCTCTAGCTTCTTCTTTTGGCCTTCAGTTCGGTCTTTAGATACCTGGCTTTAGTTTGTTGTAGCGTGAAGTGGTTTTCATGACAGGGATTACCCTCTGCATCTTCTCTGGCCTTGTCTAGTTTATTAAGTGCTGCTTGCAGTTCTGTTGTCCAGTATGTCCAATCTGCTTGTGACTGGCCGTGTATTGCCTTGAACGCTTGCGTCAGCAATTTGAACTTCACACGACTTTCAATTGGAAGCCGGTGTATGTCTTTTAGTATTGGTGTGATATGGTCGTACCGAGGGGTACATGTGATGATGCGAGCTGCTGTGTTTTGTACACGTTAGAGTTGGTTAATCAGATATTTTGGCAGACCGTACAGTAGTAAATTGCAGTAGTCTAATCGTGAGGTTACTAGACTATTAACTAATGTTTTTGCTGCATCAACCGTGAGACAACTTCTAATTTTACCAATGCATCACAAGACGAAGCACGGGCGATCATCATGAAGTCTCCTGACAAGTCCTGTGAATTGGTCCCTATACCTACATCACTCCTGAAAAAGTGCATTTAAATGAACTCCTACCACTTATCACCAACATCGTTAACACATCATTGAAATCCAGTTGTGTACCGGAAACTTTTTAACGTGGGCACAAAAAATGTTTTGAAAAACTACAGACCTGTATCAAATCTTCCGTTTCTCTCTAAAGTGCTTAAAAAGGTCGTAGACAGTCATCTTGAAAATCATCTAAAACTGAATGATCTCCACGAACGGTCCCAATCAGCACACCGGAAATTCCATTCTACTGAAACTGCGTTATCCAGGGTACAAAAGGACATCCTTTTTTTTGCCATTGCTAGTTCTGACAATTTTTGGGTTGCAGAAACCATCAGAGAAACATGTAGAACGGAACGCACGCATCAGAATAATGAGACTTTTAGAAACCTGAAATGATATGTCAAGATCAATCTAATGGCTGGTTGGATGGTTGTGATGTACACTCAGTCATAGAGCTGATGATAATAGTAGTTGGCACGGTGTTATCTTGTTTAGGAAATACACTTGACTTCCAATATATTATAGCAGCTTCACAATTTCTGTGTATGCTATTGAGAGTTTTATTAATTCGAATAGCTCTCGGTAGTTGGTACTCTAACATCACCTTTATTCGTTTTGCATACTTCAGTTATATCAACATTCAAATTAACTTCTACTTCACCCACTAATCTCGGAGCTTTTCTTCCGAAGAAAAGAATACATGCAAGAGCGATTACAAGAAACAGCACCATTAATCTAATCAGACACTCTCTTTACCAGAACGCAGAAGTTTATAGCATAGTTTCCTTCCACATAGCTCTTCTCGGCTAGGCACTGGACAATTCCACTGAGTTCCAACTGTGTGACAAGTCATCTTGCACTCTAATAGAAAGATACTTTTATTGCGCTTCTCAGTGTCTATCCCCTCATCATTGCTTGTTCTACCCTATAAAGGTGATGTCATTGACTTAGGGGACAACCTTGATCTACAGTTCTCATGCTATTTTTCGTCTAAGTCACCGATGGCATCTTCCATGCAAATTATTCTCATAATATTACCACATTAATTCCGTTCATCACGTGGCACAGATATCAAACTCTTAAAAGGCGTTATCACATTTGATATTATTTCACGACAGAGTTAGTTTTGCTTTCACCAAACGTGTATTTTTAAATTTAAGTCTTTATATAAATTGAACAGTTCGTCATTAAATATACAAGGCTGCTGAAAACTAAAGCTTTGACCACTTGGATTTCTTTAAAAGGGATATATGAAGGTGCTATTGCATATTGGTTTTGTATTTCGACAAATCTCTGAATATGTGTCGTAGATGTAGCACAAACGCAGTTGAAGCAAATTATAGTAACCTCACTGTTTTCATTTAGATTTCGGTTGGTGTTAACCGCTTTGATACCGCATCTGATTATGGTTTCAATCCTTAATGGTCCCAGATTCAATCAACCTTTCTGATAATAATTAATAGGTTTTTCCTAGATATTATTGTCAGTAATGCAACAAAATGAAAAACCAAGAGAAGGTACTGGGAAAACGCACCTATTTAAACAAATGGGTCTTTAGATTTGCAAGGTAATATGAATGTCCATAACTTAAAATCATACCAACGTAAATGTTACTTCAAGGCCAAGATAACTTCAGGGTCAGATTTATTCATCCTTTATCATGACTAATAAGCCACATGGATGGGGGTCAGGGGCCATCCGATTGAGATGATTATTCTGAATATTGCTGCAGTTTTCACCCACATACATCAGGTTCAGGTGGGAGGGGGTATGTGAAAAACTAAAAAATAAAAAAATTGCTCACGGGTGATATGCGTCACCCGATACGTTCTGACTCCGTATGCGTAAAACAGCAAAAAGCAAAACCATAGACAACGATTCCACGCCCCACCCAACTTCTGCCGGATTAAAACAGCCTCGTCGATTTCTGTATTGTGGAGTGTCCACGTACGGCATATAGCAATTTAACGGGCCAAATCCACTTTTTCCGATTCGTGGTGCGGTGCTGGCAACTTTTGTTTGACACTTGATTCATGAAGTAGAGCCAATAGCTTCGTGATGTTTGGTGAATGCCAAAAAATATGGGTTTAATTAATCAGATATCATTTTTCTTAAAGCGCCTACTTTTAAGCAAAGGTTTATGGGTTATGCCTATAACGGTCTGGCAAAAGCATGGCTGAACCTGGAAATTTTGTATACAGTTTAATGTTTGATCGATTTCTATAGCCAAGGGTGTCCTTTTTAAGAATCTGCTAAGTAGACCTTGGTCACCCCGGAGCATTTTCAGAAATTCAAGATGGCATCCAACATGGCCGTCATTTCATGTTTTTGGCTAAACCTTCCTTCACATTAAACATAGGATTGATAATTTTGGTGTCTAGATATATGTTTTAAGGGTCAAGGAACCCATTGAAAACAATTATACGGGCGTTCTGGGATTACATCAGGGGAAATTCAATATGGCCGCCAATAATGGTCGTCGTTTCAACTTTTGGGCTCTAATTTGATTCATCTTAAATCTAGGATGATAATTATGGTGTCTCTTGATGGTTTCCAGGGTCAAGGAATCTATTTAAATCACGTATGAAGTTGGTAAAGTATTATATAATTTAATAATGGCCAATATAGCCGATACCAGAACTTAAAAAACAACCGAGCTGTTTGAATGATGACATAAATGCTATACCGTGAAACCTGTCTATAGCGACCATCCGGTTTTGGGGCCAAAAGATTGGGGTTCTTTAAGAGGAGTTGCCCCAAAAGCTATTTAGTATAGGAATTGCGTTGTAGTAAGAGACTGTCATTCTTTTATGACGACCGTTTGATAGTCCATTTGGTGGTCGTTACAGGAACATGTCTGTGTAAATATTTTAATTAGATTTAAGATATAATTGTTTCTTATTCAGTATATGGGTTCTACCTTATTTATAAGATGGCTGCCACATATTGTATTGTGACCAATGTGTGATCACGGAACAGGTTCATTTACGTGAGTGGCTAAACTAACCAACCAAACCAGTCTTCATATACTCCTGCATTTCAACACCACTGCACTTCCTTCACTTTCTACACTCATTAGTCCATGATGTCAGGGAATGACCTGTACCTTTCCATTTTTAGCTATGCCCCGACCATCCCTAGCTAAGCTCCACCCACACCTCGCTCGTGTTGGGATCGATCCATCTCTGAACTTCCTGACTAGCAATTTCCAGATAACTATACAGGTAAGCTGTTGAATATTTTGAAAATAATTTGACTGGGTTCTAGTAAAATTAGTTTCAAATTAGTTAGCATTGCATTCATTGAGCAACAATTTCATTATTTTACAAATCTTGAAAATGGACCTTTCCGATTTTAGCTATGCATCGCGCATCGCAAGCCAAGCTCCACCCACGCCTCGCTCGTGTTGGGAACTTGGGATAGATCGATCACTGAACTTCCTGACTATACATTTCCAGAAAACTACACAGGTAAGCCATTAAATATTTTGAAACTAATTTCCCTGTGTGCTGTTACTGCCTATTGCAGTAACAGCGCCCAGTAAAATTAGTTTCAAAATATTCAACAGCATATTTATTAAATAGTAGATACATACAATTCTTACAACGTGTCGGACTATTAAGAGTTAAAGACAGTCCATATAGAATCATTTATGACGTAATGATTATGACGTCATCATACACACGGCTTAGCTGATTATGATGGAAAGGTCCATTCTTACAACTTGTCAGACTATTAAGATGTTAAAGACATATATAGAATCATGTATGACGTAATGATTATGACGTCATCCTACACGCCGCTTAGCTGATCATGACGCCATATGACGTCATTACTCTGGAAAGGCCCATTAGATTGTACTTTCTGGCACCATCTATCGCTTAACTAATCAAACCAGATGTTCTGCATACTTACTCCTCTACACTCGCTACGTTTTCATTAGTTCCATAAAGTCCGGAAACGAAACTAAGTTGCTACTTTCAGCGAGCACAGGCACATCTCATGTTATGCACAATGCAGTTACAAGCATGAGTAATACACATGTGCCACTCTTGCATCTACGCACGATAAGATACATATGATAGATGCCAGAATGAGTTCTGTTTTAACTGGGAGAGAAGTTGGTCAGAGTGGTTTAATCGTCGTGTCCTTTGTACATCCCTACAATTCCAGTTCTGGCCGATTTTTGTCTTCCAATGAACGCCACACAATGGCAGGCCTTTTTAACATTCTCTGCAAATGCTTGATTTGTCGGAGAAAGACAACAGTTTGGGTGCTGATGATTAGACGTGTCCTGTTTTGGATCCCTATATCATCCAACATTCCAACTTTGAATCGCTATAACTTTCTTCATAAAAAGATGGCATAAATGTGGTGGGTTGCACAATCACACATACTCCCAGAGGGTCCATCATGCCAAGAAGTGACCGAGAGTGTGATACAGCTCGCAGGAACTTTAGAGCAATTCCCTTGTCTATCCTATAGCATGAGACTACAGCGTTACGCCAAGTAAGCGCATGGGCTAGCAGGATTTCGTTAATTACACATGCGTGTTTCTCTACTGTTTTGCGATGACTAGTCTGTCATTGATTGGTTATTTCATGGTAACATGATTTTTCATATTTGATGTGTGTTAGTAATGCATAAGAAGTACAAAGATATCATTCGTGTCATCCGAGACAACCGTTATCTCATGTCGCTCGTCTCTTCGAGCACACATCATCAGACTCTACCTGCTGAACAAGGATATCGTCTCCTTCTTTGTGTGTTGTTGCCAGGTCTGCTACGTACTGCAATACACTCCTATTGCATATCTCGACTGAGGTAGCTTCCTCTCCAATCAGAACCAACATATGGCTACAGGTATGCGCATGGAATGGCTTGTCCTAGGTTAGAGGGCTTACAACAAGGGCTATGAGCTGCTTCTTATTTTCAGACACTCAATATTACTTTTGTCGTCGTAACTTGCAGTAGTAGTGTCGGCATTAAAATGATACCACCTCCCTCAACTGACCGCCGTTCGGCGATCCGTGGCCATGGAAGGCCGTGGCGAATATAAAACTCCCGTGCGGACCCCACTGTCCGCGAGAACCTCCTCAGGATACCAGGCAGTGGCCGGCCTTTCTCTCTCTCTCTCTATTCTGACCGGTATCCTGAGGAGGTTTTTCTATCTGGGGGACACTAGCTATCCTACCTATCCTACCTATCCTACCCCACCTATCTCCTACCCACCCCATTGCTATTCCAGCCGGCTGGTGTGTGTGTGTGTGCGCGCGTGCGTGCGTGCGTGCGTGCGTGCGTGCGTGCGTGCGTGTGTGTGTGTGTCTGTGGTGCTTTTACCCCCCACTGGGGAGTGTCGCAGTGGGTCTTTATCTAACCTGGTCATATTAGCCCGGCCCTAGTGTCTTACCTAGTTTCGAAATTTCAGGTAAGTTCTAGCGAGGTCTTTTGAGCGGATTTGAGCCCCAGTCTGCAGCCTGGTAATCCTATGCAATTCAATACTTTATTGATTGACCCACCGCAACACTACTAAAATCTCGCCTCTTAGTAATCTTATCTCCAATTTTAAAATGGTAAACAGTTTTAAAATTCTCGCTTCATTCCGGTCCTAATTGGTGCCAAGAACGCCGAGAGTGATTGCTCGGTACAATATAAGCATACACCCTCTCCCAATACTGACATGTGGATCTGATGCATGCGCATGCATACTACGCATTCTTACGGACTTAGCCATACCTCTCGCATAGGGATTTATAAACGCGCGCATACTATCCTATCCAGGGGGCATGCATGCGCACCGCCCATTTAGAGACAAGCACCCACAGGGATATACACCCCCACAGGTACTGATCGCCAGCACCACATATAATAGGGTCTGAACGCCCATTTAGAGACAGGCATCCACAGGGATATACACCACCTACAGGTACTGATCGCCACACATAATAGGGTATGAACACCCAGACAGGTATCCACCAGGATATACATCACCCACGGTACTGATCGCCACACATAATAGGGTCTGAACACCCATTTAGAGACAGGCATCCACAGGGATATACACCACCCACAGGTACTGATCGTCACACATAATAGAGTCTGAACGTCCATTTAGAGACAGGAATCCACAGGGAATTATACACCATCAGTACTGTTGCACAGCTTTGCGCTATTGCAAAGCAATTCGGCCGTAGAGGCTACTATTAGGCCAAGAAAGCCGACCTGCTCCAGATGATCGGACAGGTCCATGCTGAGGATAGGCAGAAGCGACTCTCCCGAGAAATGCAGACGGGAAGGTCATAGCAACACCAGCTTCACGAAGGATGAATGCGTGGTAGACAAGGCCCTGCATAGTACATGGTTAGAAGATCTCGAGGAGATCGTTGAGTCATACGAGCTCCAGAGTCGCAAGCTGAGAATCATAATTCAAAGGCCCTTCCAGGTGGGAATAGCCGTTTATGAGCTCGCGAAGCTGCGAATGCTGGAGTTCTACTACGACTTCCTCGATCGCTACGTAGCTTGTGACAGCTTTGAGTACCTGCAATTGGACACTGACTCCACGTATATCACTATAGCAGGCTCCAACCTCGACGATGTTATTCGGCCGGAGATGCGAGCAGAGTACCAAGCTCATAAGCGGGACTGGCTAGCTTAAGGCAAATGGTCTGAACGGACTCCGGGACTGTTCAAGCTCGAGTTCGAAGACTCTCCTGGCATCGGTCTCTGCTCCAAATGCTACTACGTGGAAAGTGCAGCTGCAAGTAAGTACTCGGCAAAGGGAATGTCAAAGCAGCAGAATGAGGTCTCTTGGCAGAGATTCTACAGTTCCCTTCATGGCGGAGTGGACAGAGCTGAAAACCGAGGCCTATGCATGCGCTACCAGGGTATGGTGACGTATGCGCAGGAAAAATTCGGACTCTCCGCTTACTATGATAAGCACCATGTGCTGCCAGATAGGGTCCATACCGAGCCCATCGATTACAATGTTAGCACCCTAGGGGGTGGTAGCTGTCTGTCTTCAGGGACTAGCTGAAGCTCTTCTACAACAAATGGTCGCCTAGGTACTCTGTTCTTGCGTGCCAAGTAATACAGTGTAGGCCGCTCCTCCACATCCACATACCTGTCAAGCCTGTGAACATCTATCGACCAGTTAGTATCTGTTGCACGCCATCGACCACCTTCCAGCTCACCAGGTTCATACAGGTAGCGAACCAGAGCAGCAGATGGTAGGCACCCCTCTCCCATGTTCACTCCTCTAGAGCTGTGACCCGCAGAGTGTCTGATAGCCTCTACCGGCTTCTTCCCGATTTGCCTAGTAACCTCGGCATTGGATCTCTCCACCACAGCAGGCAGCCCTCTCACCCATACTCTAGAATGTTCACTCAGCGTGGCCATTCCCTGGGCGTATTGGTGTGGGAACAGTCTCTCTGCCAGTGTCCGATTCCTCCACTCAGCGATAGCCCAGGGAGAGTGATGCCCTACCTCGTCTCAACTAACTGCCACACTGTGTTTCCGCATGAGGGCTTCAGTCTCCACTCTGAACTCCTTACCCTCATCCACCTTCAACAATTCCGGCCACTGGAGGGGATTTTCCGAAGCCTCGTAGACATCCTGGAATGCCTGGTCACATGGCCAGCTGACTTGTCTGTGAGCGGTACTGCCGTCTTGTACCTGCTGGCGACATCGACGATGGTGAGGGCATACTTGTAGGTCTTACAACCAACTGAGTCAGGTGGAAGGAATAGAACATATGCCTGGTGAACTCTGTTCAGGACAGTTTCCACGAAATGGGCATGCCTGATGTGCCATGGACGAGGTCTGTATATCTGTCACATCGCCTGGCGGCTGAGCCACTGGCTAACTGTCTCCAAAGTAAAGTTGTGGTGCTTGCGACATGCAGCCTCGAGTAGTTGAGGGGGCTCACGGTACTATTCACCGAGCTGATAGTAGAGTTCCTCAAGAAACACGGTTGATAAACTACCGGATTTCATCACTGACGTCCACTCCCGTACTGTCACGCACGGCCTAGGTGAACTCTAAACAGATGAACAGACGGCCGTCATTCATTTGACCATCACTGAAGACCTCCTCAAACACCTCTGTACACTGGCGTCTAATCTCTGCTGGATCCTCACTGAACAGTAGTTTATCGACCAACCCTCAGAAGTTAAGGGACTTGACCAGGTCGTACAGAGACGCCATCCTTATATAGTATGGCTTAAACGTTTGGCAGCCCAGATGGCCGCGAGTGCTATGGCAAAGTATGGTAGCCAAGGGCCTGCGACTCCGAAGAACGTACCTACTCCTAAGGCGATGGCTGGTATGGCTTCAGAAATCTTCTCCACCCCATGGAGAGCATTGTTGGCGATCTTGCGGACCATCTCGCCAGCCTTCATTGTGAGCAATCAGAGCCCCAAATGCTGCCAGCGGACCGATAGAACCTTTTACATAAGTGTGATAGATTCCTTTCACTCTGTGTACTAGCTTGTGGGATTCAGGCGTGGTCTCCGCTACATCATCATACTCACATGCGATCTCCGCTACATCGTAGTCGTCTGCATCCTAATCACCCTCCTCATCATAGTCCTCCTCATAGTCCTCGTCATCTATATCCTTGACTGGATCAGCCTCTAGTTCATACATTGCTCGGGGGATCTGTCGCTGGGGCAGTTATATAGTAGCTTTAAATTGTAGTCTATAGCATGGCCTCCACAATATTGAATGTGGACGTGTTTGCCTTAGCGAACTTGGGACTCAGCTTCGCCGACAAGAAGGCGGCAGAAGTCAAGCATGAGCGTCATAACCAGCGATGGAGAAGCTGTCTAAGGAGACGTTTGAGTACCGCAAATCACTCGAGCATATGGGCCAGAGGGCGGCACGCCGACGACAACTCCGAGCTCAGGCCAACCAGAGCCACAAAGAGGCAGATGAGAGTCTCGATGAGTACTACGAGGTTGTACAGATATCTGAGCCAACGCTCGACTATGAAGCATCGACAGGTCAGAAGACAGCAGAGCTTATAGTAGTGGTGGCAGCTGCAGCGGTGACGACAGGAGTCGTGCTCTGCGCACACTCAAGCTGAATACCTGATGTGTTCGACATGCATAACTTAGCATAGTCAAAGTAAAGTACCACCACACCTAATGAGCGAGTCCCAGCTATGAGGGTTCTGATGTTGAAGCTGAGCCGGTTGCCCTGATTAGGTGGGATGTCCCTGCCCTCGAGGTGGTGACGGCCCTCGAGTGCCGACTTGAGGTCGTCGCTTCCACTGGTTAGGCGCAGATGTGCAAATGACTTAGTTTTCTGTCTGTAGAGTTGACAATCAGCCGGTTCGCATACCTCACCAAGAACATTGGTCCCAGCAACCACAAGCATGAAGTCATCTAGCTTATCCACCTGCTGGATGGCTCCTCCCTTCTGAACCAGGACCGCAACAGCGACACAGTCCGATGCACCATGATGCAATGTCAGCTCTACCCGTTGGTTGACTGTGGCTTGGACCTGCTGGTGTTCTCGCTCCACATCCACGATCCACTGTTTGGAACCCGTTTGCTTCAGCTCCTAGTCATTCTCGTCATGCCAGACATGAAGTCTTGGAGCATTCATCGTCGCATCTGCGAGCTGCTCAGTGTACACCTGGAGGAACAGCCTATCCTGCATGGCTGCCGGATTCATGTGTGTGTTCTCGAGGAGGGTTAAGAGAAGAACTGCCACAGGCTTCTCGATAGCTGCCCGTAGTTCGATTTCCGTGAACCCCTCATTGCACCCCACAGTGTAGTACACCTTTCTCTTCGCACAGAAGGTTGGGCCACAAGCTAGTGGACCTAGGACTCGGTACTCATCGTTCACATAGGTGGTGTCCATGGTGCTGTTGCTCTGCACGATCCCCCACCTGTTCAGAACCTGCGGGAGCTATACCGTCTGTTCTATTGTACTCTTGATCTCGTGGATCTGTGCCGAGATTTCAAAGTCAATATACTTCCCAGCAGCAGACAACGGGTTCTCATTGTGTATACTGGGTCAAATGGCCATCAGGCAGTCCTTCCGAGGATCAGTGCGGTGCGATGTCGCGGGTTCAATGGCCCCATCTGGATGTTGCACATACTGCAGTATGTTTAAGGTCTGGGTATATAGAGGGGTTAAACGGCTGCCATGTTTGGTAACGTTCTCCAGCAGATTATCTATAGACAGCAGGACAAGTCGGCATGACAGTCACAGCCACGGCGTGGACTGTCCCACTGTGACAGGGTCTGAGGACTGCTTCGTGACATCAACATTATCCATGAGCGAGCCAAGGTCACACCTCCGTCTGATGCGGAAATACTGGCCACCATAGAGGAAGGAGCGCCAGCTTGTAGTACAAAAGAACTCCTGACTCGGATACTCTACCAGAAGTTTGACAGCACCCAGGGCAAGGTACTACCCAACCTACCTGTGGCCCCAACCAACAGCCCTGTTATTCTAGCTCTCCAAAGGGCGAGGGTCGAACCCAAAGATCTACAAACAGTCGGGAAGTGGGGTGCCATACGTAGCCTCCATAGCCATGAAGAGCAAGAGATGCTGGATAGACTCCAGTCTGGAGCAAATAACTACTTCAGGGTGGAGGTCAGTGCCACTGTAGCAGAGAGCCACGACACCGATCATGCAGAAATTACTCAGGAGGGGGTCACTATTGGCCACAAGGAGGCTGTTGAGCACATCTTCAACGAAAAAGGGTGCAGGAGATTGGCCAGTGATCTGCCAGCATTTATGAAATTCCCAGATAACAACCAAGACTACCTCATCAAATACCCTCACAAGTCAGATGCTAAGCGTGGATGGCTAAAGTGGGTCTACCGTGAGAAGAATCAGATGAAGAGAATCCCAAAAGATGACCCTCCGTGTATAGAGTTTAAGTGACAGTACGGACCTGATGAAGTAGCTTCTGACGAAGGTCCTCAAGACTCCGACGAAGTAGCTTCTGACGAAGGTCCTCAAGACTCTAATGAAGTAGCAGAGACCATGGACGAAGTTCCTCAGCCTTCTGATGAATGAATAAAAGGTTGCAGCAGCTGCGACAGTCTTCCAGTCTGACGCGTAGAGCAGGCTAGTTTCCTGGCTGGATTCAGCTTGTAGGTGAAGGTCTGCGCCTTTTCCAGAGATGGCTTGAAGTATGACAGCTCACCTGTCTCCTTGTTGCTGAAGATGAAGCGGTACAGCTCAGCTGCCCTCTGTACACCTGCGATAAAGTCCCCTTTGGTCTCCTTGAGGGTCAAGGTGTCGTATATGGTCTCGAGCAGGGCGCGTCCACACTTGGAGCTGAAGTATAGCAACTGGGCATTGTGGCGGATGTCTAGTGAGATCTCATGGGTGTACTTCTGAAAGCGGATGAAGACAGTTATCTTTGTGTGCCGGATGCGCCTGGTGATGTTGGTGAGGTAGGTGACTGTCTTCTGGTCCATGGCAGGGTCATCGATAACTAGAATAAGTGGTTTTGTCAGTCAGGCTGCCAGCAGCTTCTCCATCAGTGCTTGCAGGTTCTGCGTCTTGGTGATTGGGCGGCGGAGTCAGACACCAGAAGGATGTATTGAGAGTGTTCAGCCAGGAGAGCTCGCAGCAAGATGTTTTTCCCGTGTCCTGATGAGGCAATGATCAGCACCACCTGGCCAGCATCGGCCGGCCTACTGTCGAATGGCACAGACATGCATGCAGAGGATGGGTAGCACTTGTTCGGCGGTAGCCTTGTCTATATCTGGAAGACTAAATGGCAGTACTTCCTGCACCAGCTCTTTCACCTGCAGAGTGGGGAATCCTGCACCTCCGGCGGATACGAAGGATGCAATGGAGGCATCAAGCATGAAATCCCAGCAGCAGCTGAGAAGATAGCGTAGGGGGCCTGTGTCAGCACCCACAGTGTCTAGTGCATCCAGTATCTGTATGATACAAACATGGGAAGCCATGACTATCCTGTGGTGGTAAACGGCAAACCAAAGAACTCGGACTTCTTCGCCTCTGGTAGCCGAAGGCTGGCAGTAGCACCTGTTTGGCCATCGACAGTGATATGGCTCAGGCCGAGGGTGCCTATCTTGAGATTCTCTCCATCCTGTCGGAATGAGCTCCGTGGTTTCAGGAGATCCGTAACCAGGTTCTGTGCATAGGACTCAGCCATAACCGTGATGGCTCCAGCCTCATCGACTCCGAGCATACCTCGCATCGTCACCCTCTCCTTGATGCCCATCCCCTTGTATACAGTCTTGGCCTTGTTAATGGTCGATAGTCCTACCGTATAAGTGTTCCCGATGAGATCTCGGGCTGGGATGATACCTCGGATCTCCCACGGATCTCCCTTCTCATCGAGTCTAGGAAGGAGATAGGGGCAACAGTGTCCTCTGAACGAAGGCGTGCCTCGCCCAAGTGAGCAAGATCGCCTAGCTCTTTGCTTTCTAGGTCTGTGAGTGACAGAGTCATAGTCATATACAGACAGCTTAAACCTACCAGTCATACCCCCAGTGAAATAGTTGGGCAGAGGAGGACCACGCAGTCAGCCAAGGGAATAGGTAGCAGTGCTCAGGGTACTGGCCCTCTCTGCAGGGGCATGCCTTGTAGGCGGTTCACCATTCTCGGGCATTGGCGATCCTCAGTCCGCCTGCTTGACTATGGGCTACACATCGCCCTCAGGCACGCCATGCCTCATATGCTGCTGGGGTCTTGTGATCCATCTCTCACTATTCAGAGGGGTTAAACGTATGCGACGATGATCTCAGCCATTGCACTCGTTGCTAGCCCTAGAACCGCGGCCTCCATTAGCGTAACACGTTCACCCATGATATTGGCGGCAACAGTGTAGGAGGCACCACTGAGTGAGCTCTTTGGGATGGGGTGAGTTATTCCGAGACAGTGCCCAACCACCCCATTGACCACTGTAGCGAGGGCAGCCGCAGTGGCGGCAGGAAGAACCTCATTCCCCCTGTCATCTTCACCATGGCCACATTCGCCGCCATGTTACTGGCGACATGAACTGCCAGAGGTTTTGCTTTGGTCAGTAACTTCTGTGTCTTGGTTCACAGCAGGTTCTCCACCTTCTGAAGACTCGCCTGGCCCTCAGGCAGTTGCTTCACGATCTGTACCGTTGACTTCATTGTTTAAGCACTGAGTATACAACTTGGTTAAACATCGGCGTCCCCTGTCGAGAGAGCTAATAAGATCTTCCCAGTCTGCATCTTCCAGGTGGCCGGGTTGGTACTCAGGAATATTCATCTCTCTATTGAGACATCTTAAACATATCCGGGCTCACGCTATACGAGAAGTACTATGATGTCTTCCGGAGGGAGTTGAAGGACTACAAGAAGAAGACACCAGATAAGCTCGCTCAGCTCTCCGGTGCTGAGCTAACAGAGGAGCTGACAGCTGTGAAGCTATATCTAGGATTTGGCAAGGGACAGATCTGCTTCCTCGAATACCTTATCATGGGCGGGAGTATCATCGAGCAGCTCCTGCGAGCTAAAGATTTCTACAAGGATCGGGAGTATCTGTCAGATGTGTTCCAGCAGTTGCAGACCACCATGGCCTCACTGGACTCAGAGCTGAACAAGGTGCTGCGATACTACAAGCTGGAAAAGGATGCGCTGCCGAACCCTCCATTCCTTTGATGTGCATCTTGGCAGCGGGTATAGGGGCTGTGGGGCATGCCAAGCTGGTTCAGTGTCTCACCGTGATCCCCACTGCTACTGTAGAGAGTCAGGATAGTCTTATAGCTGAGTTGCTAGCGGCGGAATAGGCTGATCCCGAGCGCCATGATAGCTAGGCCTGACACCACATGTAGAGCTACCATGGGAAGTGGTGTCGTGTCGACTGGTTGCAGTCTCGGAGCGCCTGGAGCTGCCATGTAGACTGGCTGCAGTGTCAGAGTCGGAACGACTGTATGGCTCATACTACGCATAGGTGCGTTGATGACAGTGTTGAAGTCAAAGTGGACACCAGGGGAACTCCCCTCGACTATCATGTTGTTATAGTCCCTGACTTGGAGGTCCTCGATGTTCATGATCATGTTGCTCGGAATCAACCGTAGGTGTGGCGAAATAGCAAAGTCGAGTTTGCGACAGGCCTTCTGCAACCCCTGCTGGAACTTAGCAATAAGACTACAGGGGTCTGCCACAATGATCCTATCCTCAATGAGACATGGCCTGGACCTCTGCTCCGCTGACACCATTTATGGAATGCCGGCAGCTGGGTCTGTGCCATAAGGAGACAGTAACACAGGGACAGGTTGATCCAAACGATCCCTGCTGGTGTGAGGCCTGAGGTGGTCTGTGGGACAAAGTACTTCCACACATCTGGATAGTCCTGCCGTAAGCCAGTGATGTGCATATTCTGCACCAGCGCTCCAGAGTCGGAGTCTGGATCGAACAAAAATGTCACTGTCTTCCGACGGCCTACTCGTCGCAGGGTTCGATAGGGGAATCCTGAGTAGTCACGTCTAAGGTCACCCTACATAACCCCTAGATCGCTGTTGTTACCACCATGCCACCGATAATCTGGGTGAACGCTTAACTCTCTCTATAGTCTGCTGGCCGCTGAGACACTATGACTGTTGAGTTGTGGGTCGAAGGCATTTGTATCAGGGAGGTTTGCACCCAGCTCATGGAGGATTCATCACACCATGAAGTACACGTGGAATTTGAGACAGCTGGCGATGAGCACAGCTTCAGGAGTACCAGAATAGAAGTGAAGCAGGGTGGAACTTACTCCACATCCTGCCGTGGCACACAACACAGCAAAGTTCAGCTGCTGATTCCAGTATGAGAGGCTTGGAGCAGCCATCCAAGTATGAGCTTGCTTCGCATCCTTGATGGTGATGGGACGGTTGGTCAGCGGTAGTGGGCTGATGGAGAAGCTCATTCGGGACCGTCCATCCACTGTGATGGAGAACGGTGTTAGCTCTGGTATATCATCCAGTAGACCTCTCAGGCCAGTCAAGGGTGTACCCAGGAGGGGCAGTTGGCTCCGGATGACTATCGTGAGGTTCAGCGGGAAGGCCATCTATACTGATGTTCTTAAAGCTACCATACAGGCAGCACACTATTTGTAGTCGGCTCGACTCCAGAGACCAGCGAGGCGACCTCGCTGTAACATCTCGTTTTTTAACTCCTCCATATCAACCCGCCTGCTGGAGCCTTTGAGGTATTGCTGTCGCACTTTAGGTTTCTCCGTGTGGTACAGGGCTTGGACTGTCAATATATGGTGGTACTCTTCATCGGTGACCTGGCCATCCTCAAGAACTTTGCTGACAGACTCGTCTATAATCCGTAGCATACTCTGTGCCAGTGCCACGTACTTAGCATGTTTCTCCAGCCTCCTTGTGATCTGCCGCTGCCCCACCCCCAAGCCCGTGGCCAAGACAGTGGCGGCTAGTGTCACGCCACCCAGCGGGATGGCAACGATGGCCCCACCCCTGTAGCAAGTGTCGCCACAGCTGCCACCCCAGCACTGGCTCCAAACACCCGCAGCAGTGGTTGTATGCGCGAGAAGGTTGTAGGCTGTCTTATATCCCCTGCACATTCTGCTGTACTTTTCTGCCTCATGGCCGAGATTCTGTCTGATGGTATCTATCTTCTAAAGTCTCCATCCGTGGATGGTGCCGCCCTCATTAGCCATCATGGAGGGATATATTTCTGGTTGCTTCCGCCACTCTGATTTTACCATAGTATACCTGGAGATTATACCTGCATCACCTGCTCATGAGTCCTAGAAGGGTACATTTTGGAGAGCCTGGCAAACCATGCCAGCTCGCTGGTTTCGAAACAGACGTCTCTTAGACAGAGGTCATACAGCACTATGTCGGGTGCCAGTTGCTTTCTGAGACATGACTTCTGGAACTTCACTTTATGACCAAGATAGTAGGTCCGCTGCTGGATGACTTTCTTGGTCTTACATTTCTGCGCCATCTCCTCTTTCCACTGTATGACATCTGGCTCATCCTCGTCTGAGAAGACACCTAGATCATCCTCGTCTGTGAAGACATCCGGATCATCGTCGTCTGTCAAGACTCCTGCATCCCGCTTACTCTCCTCCAGGAGGGCCTGCCAGTATCGGAAATTTTCACTGTTCCTTCGCCTCCTTGCAAGTCTCGTGTTCTGTTGATACCAGTTCTCTCGCTGTAGTTGCTCTCCCTCTTGTTACAGTGCGAGCATCTGTTCGTTTAAGGCCTTTATCTGTGCAGGGGTCATGAAGGGGCGAACCTCTTTCTTCATCATCTCGGCCAAGGTCACATAATGCTCGTATGATATGTTGTCGTCATGTCAATGAGGAATAAGTGTGTAAACTCTAAATGGGCGTCCGATATCCCATCCATGCTGGCATATATGTTAATGGGGGGGTGTCAAACAGGTGATTTACAGGTGTGAACAGGCTAGGACTGATAGCTTTCCATAGGTTGCTGTTGGCACCTAGGAGATACTCTATCATGTCCCGGCTGGCTTCTACTAGTGAGCTGCTGTGTGCACTGCCCGGAGGTTGATGTAGCACATCGGCGTGTATGTATGTTGTGCCCCGCTGGGGTACCTCGAAGAGGACCCATTCTACACGGTACTGTACCACCCGTCTCCCCTCTAGAGAGGGTGAGATTACGTTCCAACCACCGGAGAGCTGCAGTCGGACAATCAGCATGGTTATATCTCCTGTTTAAACCCCTTCTATAGTATTCTATGGAACCCATATTTGCTCACTCGACAGGTCTTGCTGACCTGGCAGATGTGTACGCAGTTGATGCTGCCAAGGTAGAAGAGAGCGATGGCAAGTCATTCCCCCTACAGGACGAAGCAAGCTCAAAGGCATTCTCCCTCCACCCCCATTGGTGGTGTGGTGGAGCTGCTCACCGACCTCAAGGATGTGATGAAGGAGCACCTGGGTCACAACATAGATGGCCACAAGATTGTGTTTCGGTATGATTTCCCGAAGAGGGAGTACATCCTCGAGCCATTGATTGAGCTCTCGGATACAGAGGTGGCAGACAGCAACACCCTAAATAACGACCTCAGCTTTCATCTGGTCAAACCCTATTCGAGCGGTACCCCGCCGATGGCCCATGATGGCCTGCTATTGACCATGGCAAAAAAACCTGCAGTTCATATTTGAGAAGAATGAAGTGTGGTACCGCGCTGGACCTGGGGGTGACTGGCAAACATGGTTGCCCATATATAGGCCTCCTGCAGTCATTGACATAGAAGTTACTCCCCTCTCTACTGTTGTGAAAAAGGATGGGACAGTTCGAAAGCTCTACAATCGGGGATCATCCTTCCTCACCTACATAGGTGAAGGTGTCTCCCTGACGAGGGTGGGTCACCGGATCGGGGTTACCGGTGCAAAGCTCCTGCTGCGTCGTCAATTCGATGGACCAGAAGAAGATGTTAACCTTCAGGAGGGCACCCTATGGATAGATGGTGTGTCACATGTCTCCAAAGTCAAGGGTGCTGTTAAACTGCTTCAGCAAGTCGGACTCACTATCCCGCAAGCGACTCATATAGTCTTAGAGCTACGTTTCTTAGCCGGTGGCAGAGTGAAGCAGCTAGCCCCTGCCCCTGAGGGGATGAAGATCACTATCGATCCGGATGGAACAGGGATCAATCTGGCACAGATATTTCTCGAGGGGTTCACTCTGTTCAGTTTAACTCTTCATATATAGCCCTGATTCTCATCACACTGCTCGTGCTGGCGTCTACAGCAGCGACACAGGGCGCTGAGACTGCCATGATATTAGATGCCAAGTGGGCCCACTTCCGGGATGACCCCCAGTACAATCCTTGGGTCGACCCCTTGTGGAGAAACATTTACGACCGCTTTCACCCACGTAAACAGATCAAGTCTGTCTGCCACTTCTATGGGGTGGAGAGGGTAGGCCGTGGTTGTCTGCTGGAGACCCCAGCTCAGCACCAGATTCTCTGCATAACATGCCAGAGTCTGCCGTGATTCAAATGCGAATCATTTTAGCCTCCTTCCAGGTGAGCGTTGTCAAGGTAGATGGAAGCCGCTATGGGTGGTCCCATCATGCCAATGCGACTCTGGCAGAGACTACGTGTTTGTCTGAGCCTACACAGAATAGAGAGAGAGGCTGGCCCTGTGGTTGATGGCGTACAGTGGTGTATATCACTGTGGAGGCTTGTCTCTAAATGGGCGTTCAGACCCTGGTAGTAGTAGTAGTAGTAGTAGTAGTAGTAGTAGTAGTAGTAGTAGTAGTAGTAGTAGTAGTAGTAGTAGTGTGATACTACCTCCCTGACAGCCGCTCGGTGATCCGTTGTGGGCCCTGCAACCTATGCCCCAGTGATTGAGAGGGCGGCGGGGGCCACGGATCGCCGAACGGTGGCCAGTTGAGGGAGGTGGTATCATTTTAATTCCGACACCACTACTCTTGTTGTTCAATTGTAACTGGTCTCTTGACAAACCGTGTACTAAAATCAGGCGTATTACCTTTTTGTTGCATAGTCCTCAACTCTACCATCCAGGTCAAGGGATTGCCCACGACCACTAGCCTGAAGTCCTACGAATCTCGTGTAAATGACGGTTGTGCAATACACTTTAACTCCTCCGATATTGACACGTTTGTTGCTACCATGGTAAGCAAGAACTTATTTTGGAAGTGCCTCCATGGACTGTACGTATTACGGTAACACATATCATATCTCGCATAGTGCACATCACAATCCGCAAAAAAGTATGCAATCATTTTTTTAATGTGGCCAACCACCCTCTCGTTCCACCCTCACAAACATCATGATTATGAAAACTGGCAAGCAAGTTATAGCCGAAAACATTAAATGGCGGCCATCTTGGACGCGATCTTGGATTTCTCAAACCGCTCAACGGTGGCAAAGGTCCACCAGGCAGATTTTGATAGAAGACATCATGGATTATACAAATCAATCAAAAGAAAAATTATGTACAAAATTTCCAAGTTCAGTAAAAAATCGCATTCGGCTGCCAGACCATCGATTTCACAATCGAATCAGATGGACAGACAGACGCATGGACAAATGGATGAATGGAGTATGGATGGATGGCAGGATATTTTAATTCCTAATCATATTGAGATATAAAGAACCATTAGACATTTAGGATCTCAAAACAATGCAAAATAGTACGACAAAAACAGATAACTAAAAAACGAAATCTTCTGATCACAATCATCCCCGACAAAAAAGCCTTATCCAAACATTTTTTTCTTGGCATCCAGCAAAAATCATATGCCTAAGGGATCTACGTTCAAGATGGTCTTTATAGGTCAAGTCCGACTGCCCTTTAGTCAGTTTGCTGCTTTACTGAACACGCGCATTTGTTATGACCAGCTGAACGCTGGATGGTTAATTAACAATTCAATTCAATTCAATTCAATTTATTTACACCCAGGCCACAATGTGGCATATGGGGTCCATTAATACATATATTTCAACGGTCAACTGCGGTTACATGGAATGTTGGTAATTATTATTATTGTTATTATTATTATTATTATTATTATTATTATTATTATTATTATTATCCTCGTCGTTATTATTATTATTATTATTATTATTATTATTATTATTATTATTATTATTATTATTTCAACATAATATAAGTACCTAGGTAATCAAAACTCCCTCAAATTTAAAGGCGCACCCCCACGCCAGGCCATCTGAGGACAAAATCGCGAAACCTGCATACCCACGGAGGCTCGCATTCAGTGTCGGCGGAGCCGGGGGGGGGGGGGGGGGGCTAAAGCACACACCCTCCCCTAAAATAATTTGGGAGGATTAATAATGTCTTTAGCCGCCCCCACTTTTAATCGTCCTAGTGTATATTTTTGACCCCGAATTATCACTCAAAATGCAGATGACTTCTAAGAGCATCTATTTTAACAAAATTTCGGGTGAAGTCCCCGCCACCCCACCCCACGCAGTGTTGTGTGTACTGTGAATATGTATGTCTACGCTACTGTCATTGTCCACCGACCACGTATTACTATTGCTTATAAATCTTATATCAACAATATCTAGGAGCACATAAGCAGATCACTGATGGCGACAGTCTGTGATATCATTAACCGAAAATTAACACCTTAACTAGACAGACCTTCTGAAATGATCTTGAAAAACGTTGATTTACACGCCCTAATTTGAAATTTTGGCATAGCAAACCAGTCATTAAAGTGGAAGATTTCAAAAATATTCCTTTCATGCTCTGTAAATTGACATTTTCTAAGAGAAAAATTCTCATTTTCCTGAGCAATTTTAACCACGAATTATCACTCAGAATGCAGGAGATGGCTTCTCAGAGCATTTAATTTTCAAAAGTTTTCGGTGGAGGACCCCGAACCCCAATATTATGGAGGGGGAAGCCCCATCCCTGGATCACCTCCTTCACGCCCACTCAACACGAAATCCTGCATCCGCCCCTAGCTCCCCCCCCCCCCCCCCCCCCCCCCCCCGTTGCAGAGCCACTCCGCCGCCACTGCTCACATTGTGCACCCAAATGTAAGTAGGACGAGGACGAATCCAAGCACGTGATAACGTCACTCAGTAAAAATCAATATAATCCTCTCCTTTGTCAAATTGAGTAGTTCGTTGGTACCCGATCACTCCTCCTACACCCAACCCATCCCCACCCACCCACCCAACTGAAATTAGTATTGTTGACGCGTTGTAGCCGGGTACCAGTCTAGATTAACCCTTTCTGTCATCTGTTTTATGGCCTACGAAAATTGGTTATTTTTGTTCGCTAAGACGTCAAAAAGCATCCATATGAGATAAGGTGGTAAGGATATGGGCCTAGGAAACATTAACATGCAATAGAAAAGTATAATTTTATCTAGTTATTCAGCGAAACATTTACACTTTTATATGTAGTTATTCGTGGCTACATATAGCTAACGATGGGTCGCCAGGCGAGCTTGACTGGCTTCCAGTTATATATTAATTTCAAAATATTCAACAGATTTTCTGTTTGCGTGCCATGAAATTGACAGGCGTGTAATTTATCGGTGAAAGGGTTAAGCTTGAAAGCTAAGTATTTAACACATTCTACATTAGTAGCTCCTAAATTATTTCATCCTGTTTTTAAATCTAGGATCGTGTGTGCTGGTGCATCTTAATTAAAAGCTTGGGCCCTGGTGGCTCCATCGTTAAAACGCCAAGGCTTTATCACTGAGTCTCAGGGCGCCAGCATCATTGTTTAAATTGTATTGCGTAACCCTGAAATTCAGTAGTCTCAATTACAATACAATGGACCTTTCCAGTTTTTGGTATGCCTCGCCCATCTCTAGCTAAGCTCCACCCACACCTCGCTCGTGTTGGGATCGATCGATCTCTGAACTCCCTGACTATCAATTTCCAGAAAACTATGCGGGTAGGCTATTGAATATTTTGAAAGTAATTTGTCAAATTAGTTTCAAAATATTCAACAGCATGTTTCTTATATAGCCAAAACACAATTCGTACAATTTGTCGGACTATTAAGAGTTAAAGACGGGTCATATAGAATTATTTATAACGTAATGATTATGACGTCATACTGCGCGCCCCCTAACTGATTATGACGTAATATGACGTTAGATCTTCGATGGATACACTGGAAAGGTGAATTATCATGATAAGCGGTTGAATAGTTTAAATTAATTTTTGTCTAAAGCATTGGTTTAACAAGAGCTCCGCAAACGGCGCATAGGGCCTAATACCCCGCCATGATGACAAACTAATAAATGACAGCTATCAGAAGATATTTATTTCTTCCTCAGACCAGTAATGCTTATTAATTGTCAAAGCGATCCGCTAAACGGTCAAGGAGGTATCGTCTGGAAACCAATTTTCAAGATGGCTGCCGCTGACTGGTGGCCATATTGGATTTCGGATTATCATAAATTTCGATAGGTTTCTTCACCAGACATATTCCAACGACGCTAGGAAGTGATCCGATAAATGGTAACGGAGATATCATCCAGAAACCAACTTTCAAGATGGCAGCCCGTGGCTGGCGACCATCTGGGATTTTGTGTCGAGTTTCTTCCTCAGACCTAGTCGAACCACTCCATGAAGTTTCAAAGCGATCCGATAAATGGTAACGGAGTTATCATCCGGAAACCAATTTTCAAGATGGCCACCGGTGGCTGGCGGCCATCTTGGATTTCGGATCATTGTCAGTCTAGAGATTTCTTCACCAGAGGTAGTCGAACCACCCGATGAAGTTTAAAAGCGATCCGATAAACGATAACTGAGTTATCATCTGGAAACCAATTTTCAAGATAGTCACCGGTGGCTGGCAGCCATCTTGGATTTTGGATCATTGTTGATTTCGATAGGCTTCTTCCGCAGACCTAGTCCAACCACTCTATGAAGTTTCAAAGCGATGCGATAAACGGTAACGGAGTTATCATCCTGAAACCAATTTTCAATATGGACGCCAGTGGCTGGCGCCCATCTTGGATTTCGAATCATCGACGATTTCGATAGGTTTCTTCCCCAGACTTAGTCCAACCACCCTATGAAGTTTCAATGCGATCCGACAAACGGTAACAGAGTTATCATCTGAAAACCAATTTTCAAGATGACCACCGGTGGCTGGCGGCCATCTTGGATTTCGGATTAGTGTCAGTTTTGATAGGTTTCTTTCCCAGACCTAGTCTAACCACTCCATGAAGTTTCAAAGCGATCCGATAAACGGTAACAGAGTTATCATCCGGAAACCAATTTTCAAGATGGACGCCGATGGCTGGCGGCCATCTTGGATTTCGGATCATCGTCGATTTCGATAGGTTTCTTCCCAAGACCAAGTCCAACCACCCTATGAAGTTTCAATGTGATCCGACAAACCCTAACGGAGTTATCATCCGGAAACCACTCTGCCGCCCGCCCGCCCGCCCGCCTGCCCGGACGGACAGCGGCATTACATAATACCCCGCCAAATCTTTTGGCGGGGTATAAAAACTGGTGTTGTCGAAATATTAGGAAGTTTGTGATGTCAGAACATCGGGTACAAAATTGGAAGCTTTTGGCTGTCGGAATACTGTTAGAACGCTGAGCTGTTGAAATGATTGTCCGAATATTGAGATAGATCGTTTGAGAAATATATATATATATATATATGGCAGGTCAAATAGTCACAAAGATTTGATCATATATAACCTTGGACGTCAGTCTTATGCTCGTTTTAGTTCAGCGTGTTAACCTTTCGACACACTAATGAGCGTGTTACTGTTGTCATGTGCGTTCATCGAGAGAAAGGGAAACGTTCAAGCTTGACTTGACCAATGTACATTGTGAATAACGTCATGGTTCAAATACAGTATATTGAGTCTATAGTTCATAAGCGATTATACGGTCAGTGATGCGTGAATATAAGATATGTTTTTTAAAACAAGTGCATTATAAATAGTCAATCTCAATTTTGTTTCTTGATATATCAGTACCGTGCATATTCCAAGCAGAGATTTACCTGTCATATATATATATATATATATATATATATATATATATATATATATATATATATATATATATATATATATATATATATACATTATTAATTTGACTTAAAAAATTTTACTACGGTAGATCAAACATTTTCGCCAACCTTGCTATGACAAAAAACAGCCATCTGTCTAAAACACTATGTTGTGGCCTAAAAAGTCACTCAATATGTCAGTAGATCCGCAATGCCTCAAATAGATCAAGTACGCGAAATTCTGCACAATGGCAGCAAAACTATGTTGAATATTTGGAAATTATCTGGATTGGAATCAGTTGCTGACTAAAACTAATTGCTTTCAAACTATGCAACAGCGCACGATTGTTTTGAAATGGAGAAATTCAGTTTTAGCTATGTCCCGCCCCTCTCTAACTAAACCCCACCACACTTCGCCCGTGTTGGGATTGATCGATCCCTGAACTCCCTGACCAGCAATTTCCAGAAAACTATACAGGTAGGCTGTTGACTATTTTGAAACTAATTTGACTGGGTGCTGTTGACAGCTGAGTTTTCAGTTATGGTCGGTATGTGTTAAATATCCTTCAGCTGCGATCTGTAGACGCTTTCTAATTTTTCCACTTCAAATTGTTTCTGCACCAAATTGTCAAGACCGTGCCAATCTAAAAATAGAGGCGTGGCTTCTTCGTGAATACACTTCTCGTCTCGTATCGAAGAAGATCTCGCGCGATACGAATGAAACCGTGCATGACAAAACAGGAGTTATGCTATGACATAGCCAGATAGATTCTTAGACGTTAAGAGAATCATACTGTTCAGACAATGAGCTGAATGAAGACATGCCATTCATGAGCGAATAAGCTACTCTTCTTTACGAGCCAATGGACCGTTCCAGTTTATCCATCTATCATATGACGTCATAATCAACTACATGACGTGTAGGATGACGACATCATTAATGACGTCATGCATGACGTAGTTAAGTTTGTCACGAACACTTAATTGATGACGGACTAAGTGTTGTTGTACGAATTGTATGTCTTTGCTAATTAATAAATATTCTGTTAAATATTTTGAAAGTAATTTGATTGGGTGCTGTTGCCACCGCTATAGGCAGCAACAGGACCCAGTCAAATTAGTTTCAAAATATTCAACAGCTTACCTGTATAGTTTGCTAGTTGACTATCAAGAATTTCTATGTTTACCACATAAGCTACATGGACCAAATTTTGTCAAAATAAAGTAGCATGATTACAGAACACAAAACCAGACATGTGGTTGCAATGCAGCCGTGAAGTTCGCCTTTACAATGATCTATGAAGCTTGACTTCAAACATAGAATAAATATAGCCGGCTTATCAATACATTTCTTCTTCTTCTTCTTCTTCTTTTTCCTATTATTATTATTATTATTATTATTATTATTATTATTATTATTATTATTATTATTATTAACAAGAGGCCCAAAAGCCTGTGACACTAGCATGGATCATTATCATTTGAACCATTTGCATTTAAATAGATATGATGGATAATTTCCGGAAAATCCAAAATGACCGCCAAAGAAATTGACCAATCAAAATTATCATTTGATTTCACGAAGCTTACCGTTATAGGATAATTCCACCCAAGTTTGGGTTGAAATCTAGTTGATTGACTAGCAGTACCGATTTAAACTTTGTTTGAAAATGTCTGGAAAATCCAAGATCGCTGCAGAAAAAATTGATCAATCAATATTCTCATTAGAATTCTTGAAGTTGATCACGAAAGGAGCATTCCACCAAGATTCAGTGAAAGTGGCCCATTGAATAAGGAAGAGTAGCGTTTTAAATGATTTCTGGAAATTCCAAGATGGTCACCAGAAAAATTGACCAATCAAAATGTTGTATACACGTTCTGAAGCCTACTCCCATAGGGTCCTTCCAGCGCAAATAAGTTGAAATCCGGCAAGCCGTTGATGAGGAGTTGCGTTTTAACGATTTCTGTCAAATTTTTCATAAAATCTAAGGTTTTCAACCAAAAATTGACACATTAAAATTGTGTATACAATACAAGTTCTGAAGGCTACGAACATTTAAGTTGAAATCCGCTCATCGGTTAATGAAGAGTAGTGTTTTGACCATTTCCGGTAAATTTTTCGTAGAATCTAAGATTTACACCCAACAAAATTTGGATCCCGTATGATTAGCCAAAGATTAGATATAGACTGCTACGTTGAGCCAAATGGAAACTGTTAATGTTGAAAAAATGGATTTTTTAAAGGTCACAGTGATCTTGACCTTTGACCTTTTGACCTCAAGGTCATTGTATCATGCCGTGTTATTATAATGAAGCTTGGGTCCAGTATGATAAACAATACATGATATATAAATTGCTAAGTTGGCTAAACAGAAAATAACAAGAGGCCCAAGGGCCTGTGAGTAGTCTAGGGACCTGCTGGCTGCTATTGTTCTCCTGTCAAAAATGATTGATGGGTATAGGTCGCGAGGTCAAGTGAAATTGTTGGAGAACAATAGCAGCCAGCCGGTCCACTCCAGTCAATAATGATTGATGGGTATAGCTCACAAGGTCAAGTGCAATTCGCTATCGTTCTAAATGAGCGGGTGGACGCTATTGTTCCTGCAGGTGGCCACTATTGTTCTAAGGCTAGACGCTATTGTTTAAATGACATGTTAATGCATAGATTAATGTGTGCTCTTGACCTATTTAAATACTGTGTTATGATTGGTAGTTTTGAATGAGTGGATGGAGTCTATCATTCTAAATGAGCTGGTGTATGCTGTATAATAGTCTTCTAAATGAGCAGGTGGATGCTATTGTTCTAAATGAGTGGCTGTGCGCTATTGTTCATGCAGGTGTCTGCTCTAAATGTCCGGCTACAAGCTATTGTCTGTTCTGACATATGCGTGTTAATGCATAGATTAATGTATTTTTAAATAGGTATTGACATGCGTGCATTGGTCGTGTTCTGGCTGATCATGTTTAACATATTAATTAGGTGGGTGGCGGTGCACCCTCAACCCCCTCATGTTTAAAAAAATTTATTTTGAAACTAAGTGGCTTCCTACCAATTATTTAATTTTCAAAAAATCAGATCAAAATACAGCGCTACACTGGTAATATATAGGTAAACTAAGCGATGTTGTATGTATAATATTATATAGATAATAAGCATGTATATATCATATTTAAGGAGATAGATGTCTTTAAAGTGGCAGTCATTTAATTATTAAATTTTCAAAATAATTGTTGCCGCCGCAATTTTATACAGGCGACTGCACATTGATACATACAGCAACATCTGTATGTACATGCCCGGACACCAAAATTCATGCGTACATGTGCGGGTAAATTTTTCGTAAAAATTTAAGATTGTCACGCAAAAGATTGATGAATCAAAATTCTGAATGGAACTTCTTGAGCCCACCACCATAGGGTCCTTTCAGCCAAATTTTGTGTTGAAATTGCTCAGAATGGTAAGGTAAGGAGAAGAAATTTGACAATTCCCTATAAACATTTTTCATAAAATCTAAGATTTTCCCGGAAAAAATTGATGAATCAAAACTCTGAATGGAAGTTCTAGAGCCTATGGTCATAGGATACTTTCAGGCAAATTTGGTTGAAATCGATCAGAATGGTAAGGAGAAGACGCAATTTGACAATTTCAGGTACATTTTTAATAAAATCTAAGATTTTCACCCAAAAAATTGATGAATCAAAATTCCGACGGGATATTCTGGAGCCTACGACGATAGGGTACTTCCAGCCAAATTGTTTGGAATCGGCCAAGTGGTTAATGAGTAGTGTTTTAAAGCAAAAGTTGATGGAAGAATGATGGACGGACGACGGACAACAGATGGACAATGGATGGACGACGGACGGTTGCCACGGCATAAGCTCACTTGGCCCTTTGGGTCAGGTGAGCTAATAATGTTGAAAAAACAATCTTTTTACCAAGGTCACAGTGACCTTAGCCTATGACCTTTTGACCCAAAGGTCATTGTGAGATGCTGTCATTATAAGGAAGCATGTGCCCAAGTTTAGATACAGTATGGTTAACCCAATCAGAGATGTAAACAGAAAAGTTGAGCTAAAAACATATTGGACGACGACGACGCCGCCACCACTGCCGCTGCCGGACGATGTGCATGGTATTGCAATAGCTGTTTTACTTCATAAAGTCGAGCTAAAAATGAAACTGGCCACATTTCGGAGGGTGTGTGTGTGGGGGGGGGGGGGGGGGGGGGGGGGGGGTTCTTTATAGAGGGTCCATTAAGGGTGCTGTGACCACATTGTCCGAAATTTGATCAGTTTAATTTTTTCGTAATATACCATTAGGCTACTTTGTGTTCATAAAGTTTGGTCTATGTAGCATATGTGGTAAATTTACCCCTTTTGGGGCACTTTGTAGGGGTATGACCCTCACCCACACCACCACCCACAACCCCACCACCACCGTTGAAATTAGGTAAGTGTTTCAATTTTTGTAATCTACTGGCATAATACTTTGTTTTAACAAAGATTTGTCCATATATTAGATGGGGGTAGATACAATGCCCAGGATGAGCTTTTCAAGGAGCTCCAGTGGTCAGACCCAACAGAGCAGCTGACAAATCTTTTGTGGATGTGGAGGTAGCATTAGGGAACAAATCTTCTGGGTGAAATCCTCAATCTCAAGCTGCGGGATTATTTGTTTATTTCCGAAAAAATTGGTCCCGATCCAAGGATGATTCATAATAAGGAAAAATTAGTTACCTCTCCGGGATATAGAAATTGTTTGAGTGTAGCTTTCGTGACCATCTTGGTCACTTCTTCAGCACTAACTGACGGTTGCTGGCGGTTATTGTTTTGAGAATTTGACTATTGGTTCTAATATGAAGAATAACTCTGTCTCAGTCGTATTGACCGTGATCCTGTATAGGATCCAGATATAGGAGCTCCGCTTTGATGCCATGTGCCATGCAGAGGCCGGCCACTAGTCCGACAGTCCTCTAGTCCGCCAACCCAATAGTCCGACAATTTTACCTACTGACTACGCCATCACCGCATTATTCTGATAGCCTAATAGTCTGAAAATTACATCTACTGTTCGGATAGCTCAACAGTCTGACAATTATACCCATTGGTCCGACAGCCCAACCAACAGACCGAGATAGCAATAGAATTAGCAACTCAGTAATCTGACACCCCAATAGTCCAACAAGTCTTTTTATAAGAAGGTGCAATGGACCTTTCCAGTTTATCTTTCCATCATATGATGTCATAATAGTGACGTGTGGGTGACATCATAATCATTACGTCATGAATGATTCGATTTAGTCCATCGTAAACGCTAGCATAGTCTGACACCTTGTACGAAGTGTATGTATTTACAGTTTAACAAATATTCTGTTGAATATAGGCAGCAACAGCAACCAATCAAATTAGTTTCAAAATATTTAATAGCTTACCTGCATAGTTTTCTGGAAATTGATAATCAAAGAGTTCAGGGGTCGATCGATCCCAACATGGGAGAAGCGTGGGTGGAGCTTAGCTAGAGATGGGCGGGACATAGCTAAAACTGAAAAGGTCCATTGCTTCAAAATCGGCATAGATGTTGAAGTAGAATAAGATGAGCGTCATCAGAAATACCTAATAAATTTCTTTAATATCTATATATTACTGTAGCCTATATCATACAAAGTAATCTTGTGTACTATATACAAAGGAATGAAGGGCGTGCAAACAACAATAACAACATCAACCACAACAACGACGATAGTGAGGACCTATCAGATATTGCCCTCCCGATTTTTGTCACCTGGTGAAGATTGTTCATATTTTCTTGTCTTCTGTCAACCACGTTCTTCTGCAAAAATTTCGGAGGGGCAAGGTCGATTATTCCAATGGTTCCCAATTTCGAGGTCATAAGTCCAAAAGTCACTATTCCAAAGGGTTGTTCTTCCGAAATCTTAATATAATACAATGGGTTAAAGTTCTGAAGGCCCATAACTATGAAATTCTTAAGGTTTATACGTCTGAAGGCTCATAGTTAGGAACACTGAATAATCTGAAGGTGCTTTTCCTCCAATGGGTCAATAGTCCGAAATTGTATAGATTCCCCAGACAGATAGACACAAATTGTAGTAGAAGTATCTAATATAAAGACCCGAGTGTGTATTTCAAATGTTATTTAAAGATTTGAAATGTAGTTTGTAGGAAACTCGGAGTAGAACAATCAATGTAAAATACAACACTGAAGACAATTACAATCATGCAGAAGAATATCAAATAATATCCAAATTCTTTATTTACCCAGCATACTTTATTAGTGGTGTTCAAGACAATTATTGCTAACCTACAACTAATGTTACACACTCAAATAAATTTGGAAATAAGATAGCAGTTAGCTTGTATTAAAATGGAATTAGACATAAAACATAATCATGATTGAGAAATACGCAAAGCGCTTTCAAATTGAAAATAAAATCACACTGATGTAACATATTATCGGTCATGTTTGTAGTCGCAAGTATGTAATACGCCATACATGCATCTATTAGCATATGGTTTGTAGGCAGCATGTAGTTCGTAGGTAACATTGTAATGGACCTTTGTATTTTTAGCTATACCCCGCCCATCTCTAGCTAAGCTCCACCCACACATCGCTCATGTTGGCATCTATCGATCTCTGAACTCCCCGACTATCAATTTCAAGAAAACTATACAGATAAATTATTGAATATTTTGGAACTAACTTGACTGGGCACTGTTGCTGCCTATGGCAGCAACAGAATCCACGCAAATGAGTTTCAAAATATTCAACAGCATGTTTATTAATAATAGAGACATACAATTCATACAATGTGTCGGACTATTAAGAGTTAGAGGGCCATATAGAATCATTTATGAGGTAATGGTTATGACGTCATCCTACATGCGGCTTAGCTGATTATGACGTCATATTAATAGATGGATACTCTGGAAAGGTGAATTGTGTATAATATCTAGCCATTACGTCAACACTCTATAACGCTTTTAGAACATGCCATATTTGTAGTACTATAACTGTGCGTAATTATTTTCGCTCATTGTGGTTTCTTTGATTCCATATCTATTCTTATACTATGACTACTAGGAAATGTGTTCCTGATATAAACTGACATTAATACCTATGCAGAACGGTCACAAGGGAAATTGCACATAACATTATCACAAGCCAATTATTCATTTCTTACACATATACACACTAAAATTACAGATGTTTCTTTAAAACATTATTGCATGAAAAAGATCAACATTATTTTGATCATATGTCAGCAACAGATATATTGTAAACAACATAATCCTCTGCATCTTAGAGATGCATCATTCATAAATATATTTTTGGTTTCCTTAATTGTAAATGGACCTTTCCAGTTTTAGCTATGCCCCGCCCATCTCTATCTAAGCTCCACCCACATCTTGCGTGTTGGAATCGATCGATCTCTGAACTCCCTGACCATAAATTTCCAGAAAACCATACAGGTAAGCTGTTAAATATTTTGAAACTCCATTCAGTCAAATTAGTTTCAAAATATTCAACAGCATGTTTATTAAATAGCAAAAACATACAATTTGTACACCTTGTCCGACTATTAAGCTTCTAAAGATGGGCTTAAAGGCCCACCTTGACTATAAAAGGCACCAGATGGCGCTGGTGTCACATCTATCAAAATCTAAACCCCTTTCACATCTAGGTAGCATATTTTAGAAAATAAGGTATAAAACCCTTACAGATTTCTTAGATATTTGCACGGTACATTCTTGGTATAGCACTGGTACTGTCACCTCTAAGAAATTGTTGGAAAATATTCATTTAAATGAAAATTAGCTCAAATAAACATGAGAGCTGATTAAAATTTGAATTTAGTGGGTCAAGCTAAAGCTGTGACATCATATTGTGGGAAAATGGGCTCTGAATGATTTATGAGTGTAAACAGCTGATAGCAGCCAGGTGTATTATGCCATGTCATATGTGAAGAGAGAACATTAATTTCATCTCAACCCAGGGAGTGAGACTTGCGGCTTTAATCGATTCATTCATGATGTCAGCATATGCGTCGCTTAGTTGATTATGACTCATATGATTGACTAAGGAAATGGGTTTATGAATTGTTTTATTCCTTTTGAAACTTGAATACAACTTATGTTCGTTTTTCTTTACAGTTAGTAGTAATATCCCAAGGGCTGCTGATCTAACAGGCTTGCTTGTCAGTGGCACAGCATATAGGGTTGGGCGATATTGCTCAAGGCATGACGATATCGGTATCTCATTAAAATACCGCGGTATCACGATATATCGTCATTTGGGCGGGATGTGGAGTTAGGGTGTAAACATAGAATAACATGTATTTCAAATTGGTGGTGTCTACAAGTTATTTTCATTAAATTTGTTGCCTTGAAACCGTAAATTGAGATCGCCATGATTGCCATTTCCGCATATTTAATACACGAAATTCCACACTTTGACACCCTTCAATATAGTTTAAAGCAATGAATGTAATGCAACTAACCGTATTCATCACAAATAAGAAAAATAAAGGATTTTCTTCTGTTATTGTGTTGTATTTTGTGTTATCTTTACCTCACGACAACTGTCAAAAGATTGAGCAAGGAATACGCATTAACTTCATTGCGCAGAAAGGAATTCCGCAGAGCGAAATCTGATTGGCCGCCGTATCATACTTGAGCCAATCAGAATTCACACTGCAAAATTCCGACAGCTGTTATCACGCCCACCGCTAGCGTAGACGATGCAAATTAATAAAATAACACTGCATGATTTTTAATGAGAAGCAGCGCGAAGACTGGAAACAATTATATCAGATTTTATTTGGTCTGTAATATTAAATACTAATTTGCCCCATTGTAGACCTATTCAAATTCGCTCACTACTTAGCAGTCCTATCCATTGATCTCGAGGCGTAGCCGGGATGTGTGAAATTAACCCAGTTAACACTGCAACCAAAACTGCCACAACAGATCGCAGACTGGAAATAATTAGGCCAAAATTATTTATTTTAAGGCTATTTCTCAATTAGAATAAAGCTGTAATGTTAAATGTGGAATGAATTTTGATCTGATTCGTTTAAAAATGCTAAATATATTGTATAAAGTTACATAAAACGTATAACGGTAAAGCAAGAGATTAACTTCCCCCCTCACCCACCGTTCCAAGCTGTGGTATTGATAAGGGATTAAGTGTGTGTGGTTTCCTATCGACCTAAAAAGTTTTAAAGTTTAAATCTTTCACGGTCAAAAGAATGTTTAACCATGCAGATCAATGACTAAGGGATAAATAGCTTGACCTGTAGTAATGACGTCATCAGATTGGAATGTGGGCAGTGAAAATGGTATTCCACACTGACTAACACTCAGAATGAGGCAAGAAAAAACATGGCGTCGTCTATTTATGTAATTATGAAAAGTGAACAACAAAGGATTATTTTGTACTTTAAATCATTTTATTAGCGCAAACAAACCATGACTTAAATGAGCACAGATTATTTTGGAGTTTATTAAGTTTTTATTATCTTAGACAAAGACTGGATTATTACTTAAAGACTATACTGGACCGAATAGAGGTAAGAGTATGACATTTCTAACCTAGTTATTTATATTATGCTCACAGTTAAAAGTGCAATATCGTCCTGTCGGTATTGACGATATTTACGATTTTTCGAAATTATGACGATTTCGGTATCAGTATTCGGTATATCGCGATATTGACGATAAAATCGAAAAATCGCCCAACCCTAACTGCATATAAATATTGCTCTCAAGAACCAACAAATGGTCTTGTTTTTCGCAGTTTAAATTTACTTCGGGAATGCTCCATGCATGGAACATTGAGGTCAATTTCAATGAACCTTTCCACTTTATCCATCGAACATATGGTGTCATAATCAACTACGTGATGTGTAGAATGACATCATAATGAATGACGTAGATAAGTACGTCACAAACGCATAGTTGAAGACGGACTATGCATTGTTGTATGAATTGCATGTCTTTACTATTTAATCAACATTCTGTTGAATATTTTGAAACTAATTTGACTGGGCGTTACCTGTATATGGTAGTTTTCAGGAAATTGCTAGTCAGGGCATTTGGGGATCGATCACAACTCTCTCTCTCTCTCTCTCTCCTCTCCTCTCCTCTCCTCTCCTCTCCTCTCCTCTCCTCTCCTCTCCTCTCCTCTCCTCTCCTCTCCTCTCCTCTCCTCTCTCTCTCTCTCTCTCTCTCTCTCTCTCTCTCTCTCTCTGTTAATAAGTGGTGGTCTTTTTATGATTTTCTCAGAAATTTGCACAAATACAAGATGTCATCCACAACACTAAATGTTGATTGATTCATAGCGGACACATTTTTTAACATATCAACTTTCCATGGACAAATTTAATGGCATTTTAGCCCTAATTATAACTGCCAAATTTCGCCCCAATCTGTTCAGCATTTTTGCGGAAGTTGTTTTCGCGAAAACTAGGTCATCAAAGATGGTCGCCAAATTATTCGGCCAATCAAGTTCCATTGAACAGACTTGGTTCTGCTCTTCCCCTAGATCATATTTGATAAGTTTTGAATCGATGTCTCAACCGGTTTCAGAGAATCATTTTCAGAAAAACTAGGTCATCCAAGATGGCCGCTTAACTATTTTGCCAATCAAATTCCCTTGAACAAACTTAGTACAGCTCTCTCCCTAGATCATATTTCATGAGTTTTGAATGGAAGCGGTTTTGGAGCAGATTTTTAAAGATATTTTTAAAAAGCGACCAAAATCCAAGATGGTTGCCGGCTAAATTGGCTGATCGTATTCCTTTTACCAAACTTGAATCTCTATGCCCTAAAGATTGTTCCTGCCAAATATAATTGAAATCGGTCCCGAGGTTCTCGAGAAGACATTTACAGATATAGATACATGTGTGAAGCTGATTGACAGATATATTAATGTGTGATTGATAGACATATACTCACTATGCCATAGTCTATCAGTAAAGAAACAAACTCTTCAAGGATACTAGACATCTGTTTATTTTTGTATTCATTACAACATTTGAGATGAGTTAACCCTTCTTGTGTCAACAGCGCCTCAGTGCTCAAAATACTACTTGATACACAATTAAACATTTTGATGGTCAATATTTTTCAAGATATTTTAATTATAGAAGACTATTTTTGTCAAATTAACACTGAATTTTTTTTCACCGGCATGACCTTGAAAGTGGTAATGGTAAATAAAATTAGTTTTTACTTAGCCAGTGTCCATCTGCAAGTCGAAAGAAGAGTATTTTTGAAAACTTACCACTAGAATGACTGGCTCACTTACCGAGCCAGTCATTCTAGTGGTAAATATTAAAAAATACTCTTCTCTAGGCCTTCAAATAGCCATGTCTGAAGACCAAAGTTGTTTTTTGGTCAGTTTGACCATTAAATGGTTAAGTTGACACAAGAGGGGTTAGGTATCCCTTTAACTGCCTGATGGCAGAGTTTTTGCAGACGACATATTCTAGGGGTATATCTCTGGAGCTGCTAAATATTTTGAAAACAATTTGACTGAAAGTTGTTGGTGGCAAAGCTACCCAAACTTTCAGTTAAATTGTTTTTAAAATATTCAGCAAGTCGGATGTTAATTATTTAATAAGTCCCTGGAATCTCTCAATGATATGCTGCTCTGCTAGGAGAACGGTTTGCTGAGTACTGCCATATGATCTACGCCACAAATCACATCTTTAACATCAGCAGGCACAGTGACTTTTAGCGGGAAAAACTGATTCTTTTTATGTCCCAGTCCGAGAATCCCTGTATTATTGTTTCCCCATACGTACAGTGCACCAGTATCTATGGAATGAATAAATACAGACTGTTCAGTTATTTATATGCAGTAGTTATATTTGTATTGTAAACAAACATGCCCCACCCATCCCTTCGATAAATGTAATTTTTTATAAATACTAGTATAAATTTGCTATTAAACTTCTTTAACATTTATCAACTGATGCTACAAGGATAATTTCCAGTGTCACGAGAAAAATACTGATATGTAATTTGGAAACAATGTTGTCGAAAGCTGTACATGTTCTCGCCAGCAACAGCTTAGCACAGGCAGCACAAACAATCATGTGAGAGCGGCGACAAAGTATATATCCCCGAAAAACCCAGCTAAATAGCATTTATGGCATTCTGGCGGGAACCAATTAGTGACGAAGTTGGACCCATGCGCTCTGATGTATGCTGAGTGAATAAATTATACCCGCTATAGCCGGTCATATAAGCTCAGTTATATACAGGTAAAATACTGTCTAGTTTTAAAACAATTAGACTGAAAGCCGTTGTTTCCAGAGACATGGTCTGCATTCAGTCACACGAATGTCAAAATATGTAGTAGGCATCATATTTTGACCTTGGAAACCAGCAGTGTATTTTGAAATCATTTTGACTGAAACTTGTTGCTTCCACCAGAAAAAGTGACTTTCAAATATAACGTTTTTAAAAGGATCAATAGTGAATTAGCAGTAGCGAGTTAATTGCTCTACGTCGGCGCCTATAGAGAATACTATTCATACCGCTTACAAAACTATATTCAGGTGTGCTCTCATTATATTCAGGTAGTCTTATGCGGTATACCTGCATACACAGTTGACAAATGGCGGAGTGATAAGCACCAGCTTGGTCACTAATTATTTGATTACTGTAGTCTGCGGCTGTAGTAGTAGAAACATGCTACAGCTGCAATCAGTCCTTCTTCACTTTTGCCCACTGTGTCTTGTCCTCAGCCAAAATCCTTACATGTAGCTTCCTCAGGTCCATTCATGACTTGAGGGTACCTAATCCTGCTTTCTTGAGGTAACCGCATAGCATGCTTAGCAGAATTATGCAATGACATCCTCTCCTGGCTCCGTATTTGCTGGCTCATAGTAGGGCGAATTCCAAGGCCCTCTGTGCTGTGTCTTCTGGCATCCTTAGCACATGGCCAAAGATGGACCATCTTTGCTGGGCAACTTTTACAGACAGCGGCGACGTATTACACATCTTGTATAGCGCATCGTTGGAAATTATGCTGTCTGGCCATCAGTGTCCAGTGATGGTGCGTAGGTGTTTGTCTAGAGCTGCCTTTGGTGCTGCCCAGCTGTTACAGTTATACATCACTTTGATCTACAAATCCATAGCTTCCAGAAGGACTGGAAAGCTATGTTCCCCATGATGCAGCGTGCAGTAATATCATTAGTACTGCAAAGCAGTGAGCCCAGGAATTTACTTTTCCTCCATGGTTCGCCGCCATGGAGTGGATCGTCATTTGCTTTAGTTTCATGCTTTGTAGATAGGTATATGTGGGTGAACTCTGTTTTGGATTCATTCATAAAGAGATTCTCCATTTTTAGTTTGCTTGCAGCTATTGGGACAAGTTCGTCAAGGGGTTTCTTTTCCTCATCTATAAAGTCCACATCATCGGCATATTCCATCTCTAGCGGGCATGCCAAGTATTGACACCGGGGGTTTGGTCTTGTG
The DNA here is from genome assembly GCA_034401795.1 of Chaetoderma sp. LZ-2023a. Taxonomy (NCBI): domain Eukaryota; kingdom Metazoa; phylum Mollusca; class Caudofoveata; order Chaetodermatida; family Chaetodermatidae; genus Chaetoderma; species Chaetoderma sp. LZ-2023a. The sequence goes on along the minus strand of CM067369.1, from coordinate 173,145,923 downwards.
GAATTTTCCCACATGGATTTCAATGCAGCCGCCAGGTAACAGGTGAAAAGCACCGGGGATAGACCATCTCCCTGTGGGGAGCCGATTGATGTCTCAAAATCTACAGACTTCACTGGCTTGACACATACTTTCAGCTTGGTGTCTGCATGCAGTAGTCTCACTAGTCGTAGCTCATCTTCATTGCAACTGGCCTGGCATAATACATCTAGGATCTTTGAAAGTTTAATTGTGTTGAAGGCTCGTGTCAATGCCCATTTTGTGGAAATCCCAGTGTTTGAACATGACTACCGACACAAGCATGCATTGAGCCCATACAATGTCTGCACAGCTGCGTCCACGTTTGAAGCCACTTTGACATGATCCGGTGAAGTCATCGATCTTGTCTCGGATGCGGCATAGAGTAACATTAGATAGGAATTTCCGTATGCTGTTGAGGAGCATAATCATGTAAGCTGTTGAATATTTTGAAACTAATTTGACAGGGTGCTGTTGCTGCTCTAACAGCAACAGTGTTCAGTGGAATTAGTTACAAAATATTCAACAGCATGGTTATTAAATAGTAAAAGCATACAATTCATAAAATAACACTTAGTCTGTTGTCAATTAAGTATTCATGACGAATTTATCTACATCATTTATGATGTAATTGATTACGAAATCATCCTACACATCACGTAGTTGATTATAACATCATATGATTGATGGATAAACTAGAATCCTCCATTAGGAAATCTTCTTGAGTCTAATCCTACATGACAGCAAATTTCAGTCATGCTAATACAGTATACAGCTCATAAATAAGCTAACATATTTCTAAAACTAAAACAGACGTACAATTTTGAACACGATGTAAGAAATGCTCTCTTGAATATCTTGAACATAATTTAATTGGAACTTATTTCTGCCTTCAACAGTATATTTCGCAAATACAATGAGTTATTTCTGAGCTGTACTGCACAAAGCATGATAATGATGACGAAACAAATCTCTAAGATTGCAAAACATCATCCTGAAATGTGCCTTTCCAGTTTATCTATCAATCATATGATGTCATAATCAACTATGTGACATGTAGGATGACATCACAATCAATTACGTTATGATTGACATAGATAAGTTCATCACATATGCTTAATTGATGAGTGTTGTTGTATGAATTCTGTCTTTAGTATTTAATAAACATTCTGTTAGATATTTTGTAACTAATTTGACTGCGATGTTGCTGCTTATGTTGCTGCCTATGGCAGCAACAGCACCCAGTCAAATTAGTTTTATAATATGCAACAGTTTACCCATATAGTTCTAGAAATTGATAGTCAGGGAGTTCATGGATCGATCTATCAATGCAAACATGGGCGAAGTGTAGATGGAGCTTAGCTAGAGATGGGCAGGGAATAGCTAAAACTGGATTCCTCCATTCACATTAACATGCCAATGGAACTTGGTTTCAACTTGAGAATGGTGCTGTCTAGAGCAGCAACATCCTAAAGCTGCACAATTTTCAAAGTAAAACAGCAATATTCCTTCTGCACACACTTTCAAGAGTTCACTGAGTTCTCAAGTAATCACCTGTAACCACAGCAAAATGAGACATCCCGGCACCGAGTCTTGTCACTTTGGTTTGAGGGGTTAGCTCATTACGACCGAACAGTGGATCAGGTAATGCGGTTGGAGCAGAGCTGTTTTCTAATGAAGGGCCTTTACCCAGAATTCCATATCCCCAAACATACACCTGGCCTTGATCTGGAGATAGAAAAAGAGAGAAGATAATTTTGAGTGAAATATAAGTACAGGTTTGATTGTCACGTGCCCCAAGACCCAGTTATTTCAAAGTAACCCAGCGTAGAATGAAACAATGGATGACATTTTTCAGGGGAGATAATTATTGTGTATGTGAACAAATGGAGCGATCCAATCTGTCATGTAAGTACCTAACATCATAATCAACTATGTCACTATTTATCCGACGTTACAAATTTTTTTACGATTTAGTGAGTATTCTGTAATTCTGTTGAATATTTTGAAACTAATTTGACTGACAGCTGCTCCTGTATGGTTGCCTTGAAAGTGATTCAAATTAATTTCAAGCATGAAAGAGATAATTAAATCATCATCGATAAAAGTTTGATGTATAGCGGAATCGCTAAAACAAATTTGGCAGCAGCAGTAGTAGTAGTAGTAGTAGTAGTAGTAGTAGTAGTAGTAGTAGTAGTAGTAGTAGTAGTAGTAGTAGTAGTAGTAGTAGTAGTAGTAGTAGTAGTAGTAGTAGCAGCAGCAGCACCAGCTGCAGTAGTAGTAGTAGTAGTAGTAGTACTAGTACTAGTACTAGTAGTAGTAGTAGTAGTAGTAGTAGTAGTAGTAGTAGTAGTAGTAGTAGTAGTATAGTAGTAGTAGTAGTAATAATAGCAGTAGCAGATGTAGCAGCAGTGGTAGTTACTTTACCATTCAAAAAGCTACACATAGAACCTGCAGCTGCTACCGCAGTAACTTTGCCCATGTATTCATCGAGTGGCAGGTGTTTAGCAACGGAGACCTGTGATTCACGTGTGACCATAGATAACTGATTGTACTCAGAGTTACCCCATCCAAATAAATCACCTTTATCTGTAAATCATCAAGATAAGCCATTAACCGTTGAAATGGCAGTCTCTTAATTTCAATATCTCTATACAGGAAAGTTGTTGAATATTTTGAAACTAATTGAACTGGAAGCTGTTGCTGCTGCCAGCAGCAACAGCTTACAGTTAAATTAGTTTCAAAATATTCAATAGTTTATGCTTTAAATCAAATTTAATTTGTCATATATAGAAAGTGCCTGATTATTAGCTAGAATTAGCTTCAGGCCAGGTGGGCTAAAAATTATTTCTCTATTGTCTCCTGCAGGATGTGCATGCATATGATCATATTCATGTGTAGGTTTGGGTGAGATAATTCCAGTGTGATTGCAGTTCAATTGTGCTGATCATCTTAACCCCTTCACACTCGAATTTGTTCAAGAAAATTTCAATGTTCTCATAGAAAATGTCCATTTGCAGGCCATGAGATTATTTTTGAAAATTTACCACTGGAATGACTGGCTCGGTTATTGAGCCAGTCATTCCAGTTGTAAATTTTCAAAAATGGACATTTCTAAAGACCACTGCAGAAGCTGTTTGTGGCTGATATGCATGTTAAAAGGTTAACGACTGTCTAATTAGCTACATACATGTTTATTGGTGCATGCCTATAATTCTGCATTACCGCAATGCAGTAGTCAATAGACAGATTCGATCTGTCACTCAAGTATCTGCCGTCATAATCAATTACATTAGATGTAGGATGACATCACAATCATAATGACGTATTACAATGCTGTGGTGAAATTAAAAAAGTCCGCCAAGTGAACGAATTGCATGCAAGTGAACGAATTGTATGGATTTGCAATTAAATAAACATTCTCCTTCTCTCACAGAAACTAAAGTGCAAAAGCACATATCATTCGCATTAACACGATGAATGGATACCCCGAAAACATCATCAACCATCTACCTACACATGGCACATGAGCTAAATTAACAATGGGCCTGTATAACTCACCTGGACCATAGGCATTTCAACTATAATGTTCATTAACAATAAGTAGAACTCTAAAGAGTTGAGCAGGCTTGTAACAAGAAAACAGAGGCCATGTTTCTTTATGTATCAACTTCTCTTGAACAAACCTTAATGGCCCTTAGTCATCAATATCATCTCCCAAATATTGGGCCGATCACTTCAACAATTCTGGAGAAGTCGTTTTCTCGAAAACTAGATTATCCATGACGGCCATCGAATGATTCAGCCAATTAGGTTCACAAGTGAACAAATTTGGTTCAGCGCTTGCCCTAGATGATATTTCAGGAGTTCTGAATTGATCCCTCAAACGGTTACGGAGATTTCTAAAGAAATTTTAAAAAATCAGCCAAAATCCAAGATGGCCACCGGCCCAATTGGCAGATCGGCTTCATTTGAACAAACTTGAATCTCTATGCCCTAAGAATACTTCCTGCCAAATATAATTGAAATTCTCCCAGTAGTTCTCGAGAAGAAGACATTGTAAGTTTCCCATTGCTTTAGTATGGGAGCCTATGGCGGGAAAATGATCCAAGACGGCCGCCAAACCGTTTATCCGACCCTTTCGAAAATGACAAATTTGAGATCAGAATACCCAAAAACACATATAAAACCAATTTCGGCCTCAAAATCCATCAAATAAAAAAATCCAATATGGCCACCAAACACACTCTATTTTGATTGGTTTACGGCGGCCATGTTTTTGGACGGTTCAACTTTCCTTGAACAAACTTTGATGGCCCTTAGTCCCTAATAATATCTGCCAAATTTCGGCCCGACCCGTTCAGCGATTCTGGAGAAGTCGTTTTCGCTAAAGCTAGGTCAACCAACATGGCCGTCGAACCATTTGACCAATCAAGTTCCCTTGAACAAACTTGGTCCAGCACTTGCCCTGTGTGTATGCTGGGATGCTTATGGATAAGACTACTTCTACTCGTGATTGCCTAATGAAAATATGCGGAGACAAAGAAAATGAATAGTGGATTAAGTCATTCATAGTCTTATCCAACCAAGGTATTGAGCAACTCTATAATGAAGATATGTGTCATCATAAACATTATTTATGAAGACATGCACCTTAAATTAACACTGACCTCGTCCAGTACAATTATTGCAAGAATACTGAGCTAGGTTCTGTCACTACAGTCCCTGATACTTACAAGGTTCAAACAATGCAATTAATGCATCCAATAACACTGGTTTTTTGCTTATATTTTGCAAACATGCATCTCATCAAAATACATGTAGAAAACAACTTCTATTGACCCATTACTGGTGAACGCATTATTTTAACCCTTTCACCAATGAATTCCCCATATCTCATTTTCAAAGCAACCATACAGGGAAACTGTTGAACATTGTGAAATTCATTTGACTGGATGCTGTTGCTGCCTCAGGCAGCAATGGCTTCCAGTCAAATTAATTTCACAATATTCAACGGAATAGGTTTTAAATTGTAAAGAATTTCCTTTTTCAGGGATTTGTCAGTGAAAGGGTTAATAAAGTATGTGTCAACCTCATGTACAGTTTCAAAGAGTTCTATAAGAGGCTCTCGTATAGGCCCCATTTGTACAGACATTTTGTATTTGCAGAACATAGCACAGGATGTTAACTGACTGAATTCACCTTTCCAGAGTATATACCCATCATATGATGTCATAATCAACTACGTGATGTGTAGAATGACGTCATAATGAATGGCGTCATGAATGACCTCGATAAGTACGTCACAAATGCATATTTGGAGACGGCCTATGTGTTGTTGTACAAATTGTATGTCTTTACTATATAATAAATATTCTGTTGAATATTTTGAAACTAATTTGACTGGGCGCTGTTGCTGACATTGGCAACAGCACCCAGTCAAATTAGTTACAAAATATTCAACAGCTTCCCTGTATAATTTTCAGAAAATTGATAGTTAGGGCATTCGGGTGATCGATCAATCCCAACACGGCGAGGTTGGGGTGGAGCTTAGCTAGCGATGGGCGGGGCATAGCTAAAAATGGAAAGGTCCATTACCTGACACGGCTAGGACACAGTCAGCTTTAGAACTGACTTGAACAATCTTCTCTCCTTGTACATCACCTAGCACCTTTTGAGGCACTGTGATGACATCATAGTGACCAGAACCTAAGAAAACAGAAAATACAGCGTAATTTGAACCAATATCATCTGAGAGTTTGATCAAAACTGATACAGTTTCCCCACGGATGGCCTAAGGAACATATGAAAGAGAAAATTTAATGGCATTCCTCAGAGTGGTCAAGAGACCTAACTCATGGATATAGAATGTATTCAATTAGTCAGAAAGAATATTTCCGTAAATTTACAATTGCCTTCGTGGCTAATTCAATGGAGGATTCCAGTCAATCATACGATGTCATAATCAACTACGCGATGTGTAGGATGACATCATAATCAATTACGTCATGAATTATGTAGCTAAATTCATCAAGATTGCTTAATTGATGATGGACTAAGCATTGATGTACAAATTCTATGTCTATAATATTTAATAAACATACTGTCGAATATTTAGAAACTAATTTGACTGGGTGCTGTTGATGCCATAGAAACAGCATCAATTCAAATTAGTATCAAAATATTCTACAGCTTAGCTGTTATATAGTTTTCTGGAAATTGATAGTCAGGGAGTTCAGGGATCAAGCGATCCTAACACTGGGAAAGCGTGGATGGAGCTTAGCTAGAGATGGGTGGGCCATACCTAAATCTGGATTCCTCCCTTAAACAAGAGGCTCAAGGGGCCTGTATCGCTCACATGGAACATAGGCATTTCAACTAGAAAGGCTATCGGCTATAAGTCGACCCCTAAGGAGTTGACCAGAATTGTAACAGGAACACAGTGGCAATGTTTCTTTACGTATCAACTGCACGTGACTAAATGTTAATGGCCTTTCGTCCCTAGTCATATCTCGTAAATTTCAGCCCGATCCGTTCAGCGGTTCTACATAAGTCATTTTCACGAAAATTAGGTCATCCAAGATGGCCACCAAACCATTTGGCCAATCCAGTTTACTTGAACAAACTTGGTTACGCTTTTGCCCTAGATGATACTTTATGAGTTTTGAATCAGTCCCCCAAGTGGTTTCGGAGCACATTTTTACCATACTTTCGTGTCTACATTACGCAGTTCTTTGCTCATTTTGCTCCAGGCCAGAAGGGGGGGGGGGGGGGGGGTGTATTTTGCAATAGTATAAACTTTTATCACATTTTTGGGCTCAGAATATTGGGTCAGAACGGCTGCCCTGATGTACAATTAAGACAAAAAAATGTGATATATCAAAGGGAAACCGCTATTTCCTCTTGTCTGCCATATTGCAATAACCAATATTGTGGGCTACATTGTGTGTAATAATTGTATTCTACGTAACATTTGTAAATTTTACGTGTATGATTCTTAAATGATTGCAGATGTATTGTCGTAAACCAACTTAAAATGACCCAAAGCAACGTAAGAAATAAAATGAGGTTAGATCCCTTCTTAAGTTGGACGACCAAATTAAAGCTCTTTTGTGATTGGAGGCATTCCACTGAACTTTATTTGGACTAGGAGACCTCTCAAATAAAAACAGATTTTGCAACGTTGCAAATGCCAATATCGCAAATTAATAATAAATATATACAGAAGAAATAATAAATTCACTACTACCTACTCAGTAAATGTATTCGGCAATATATTTACTGGCAAAATTTGTGTTCACTTGGGCGAATTTGTCCCGGCCGACTTGGTTACATTACATTCTACCGAGTATTAATCGCCATATTAATCAGCTATAGGGCGACTTTATGCCATCACTTTCGTAGCTAGTCAAAGATCCCCTCCTATTTGTAGATTGCGCAGGTCTTTAACCGGGTACTACTATTAGCCTCTTCGCGCTACTTGGGTAACAACCTAAACTCGTCCTATAGCCTAATACATCACATGATTTCTATTTTTTTGCGACGCCATTATATGTCAAACTTTGGATTAATTTTGATGAAATAAACAATGTTTATCAAAATATACGCAATATTTAGGCGCGTGTTATTTTTTGTATATTTTTTTCAATATTTTCTTGAAATATACTTAATAGAAGTCGCCATTCTTTCTCAGAGGTTTGGATTTAAAGAATTTACAGCCCTTGTCCTATTAGAAGACGCGGTTATGAGCGTTTTACGGGACCAATTTTCATTCGTCGGAAAAATGTTTTGCAATCTTTCTGAATATGACTGCGTGTTATATACCTGTTTAAGGCTTTTTTGGCTCATATTTTGTCAAATTTTGCACTGCGTGTTATCGATTAGTGCGCAATATAGACACAAAAGGACGGTAGATGTTTCTAGAAATTTACCAAAATCAAAGATGGCCGATCAGCATGCTTTGAAGAAATTTGGACCCATAGGGCATACAGATACATCTGGCCAAATATACTTGAAAGTGGCCCAGTGGTTCTCGATACGGCATTTTAAATTTTTCATTGCTTTAGTATGGGAGTTTTTGGCATCCAAGATGGACGCGAAACCATATATCCAACAGTTTCGATGATGGCAAATTTGAAATCAAAATACTCGGAAACCTATTAAAAACAATTTCAACTTCAAATACTATTAATTAGAAAAATCCAATATGGCCACCAAACATGTTACATTTCGATTAGTCCACAGCAGCCATGTCTTTGATGTATCAACTTCCCTTGAACAAAACTTAACGGTCTTTAGGCCCTTTGATGATATCTCCCAAACTTGGGCCGAATCTGATCGGCGGTTCCGAAGTCATTTTCGCAAAAACTAGGTCATCCAAAATGGCCACCAAACGATCTACCCAATCAAGTTCCCTTGAACAAACTTGGTTCATCTCTTACCCTAGATCATTTCATGAATTTTGAATCGCTCGTTCAAATGGTTTCACAGAATTAGATTTTTAAAGACGTTTCTAAAAATCGGACAACATCCAAGATGGCCACCGGTCAAATTGGCCCATCATCTTCCTTTGAACAAGCTTGTATCCCTATGCCCTAAGAAAAATTCCTGTCAAATATAATTGAAATCTGCCCAGTGGTTCTCAAGAAGACATTTTAAATTCCTCATTGCTTTAGTATGGGAGCTATCTGCGGGAAAACGATGGCAAATTTAAAATCCAAATACCCAAAAACATATTATATAATCAATTTTGGGCTCAAAATTCATCAAATAAAAAAAATTCAATATGGCCGCCAAACACTGTACATGTTGATTGGCTCACGGCGGCCATTTTGTTTGACGGATCAACTTCATTGAACAAACTTTAATGGTTCTTGGTCCCTAATCCTATTTGCCAAATTTTGGTCCGATCCATCCAGCAGTTCTGGAGAAATCATTTTCGCGAAAAACTAGGTCATCCAAGATAGCCACCAAACTATTTGGCCTATCAAGTTCACTTGAACAAACCTGATTCAGCTGTTCCCCTAGATCATATTTCATGAATTATGAATTGATGCCCCAAGAGGTTTCACAGAAGATTTTTAAAGATATTTTTAAAAATCAACCAAAATCCAAGATGGCCGCTAGCCAAATTGGCCGATCGGCTTCCTGTGAACAAAGTTGAATCTCTATGCCCCACGGATTGTTCCTGCCAAATATAATTGGAATTGGCCCAGTGGTTCTCGAGAAGACATTTTAAATTTCCCTTTGCTTTAGTATGGGAGCTTTTGCGGGAAAATGATCCAAGATGGCTGTCAAACCGTTTATCCGACAATTTCAGAAATTGCAAATTTGAAATCAGAATATGCCCATAAAAATATATGAAACCAATTTCGGCCTCAAAATCCATCAAATAAAAAAACACCTCAATATGGCTGCTAAACAGGCTACATGTTGATTGGCTCATGGCGGACATGTTTTTTGATGGATCAAGTTCCCTTGAACAAACTTTAATAGCCCTTAATCCCTAATCATACCTCACAAATTTCAACCCGATCTGCTTAGCGGTTTGGGTGAAGTCGTTTTCACGAAAACTAGGTCATCCAAGATGGCTGACAAACCATTTGGCCAATCCAGTTCCCTTGAACAAACTTGGTTCAACTCTTGCCCTAGATGATATTTCATGAGTTTTGACTCGATCCCCACAAGCGGTTTCGGAGATTTTTAAAGAAATTTCTAAAAACTGGCCAAAATCTAAGATGGTTGCTGGCCAAATTGGCCGATCAGCTTCGTTTGAACAAAATTGAATCTCTAAGATTGCTTCCTGCTAAATATAATTTTAATCGGCCCAGAAGTTCTTGAGAAGTCGTTTAAAGGAAATGTTTCCTTCTTGCAATCACTCACCTGCACCTACAGCTCACCTCATTCCTCACCTAGACACCCTTCATTCCACTCATCAGTATGACTCTATGATGGGTAAATTTGGTCAAAGATATCAAAATATTTGCTTATTGAAAGCCCATTTGCAGGGCAAGGAGAGTATTTTTTAAAGTTTACCACTGGAATGACTGGCTCAGTTATAGCGAGTCATAAATTTTTTTTAAGTCTTCTTTTAGCCTGCAAATGGACATTCTTCCAGACGACTACGGAAGCCAGTTTTTGCCGGCTTGACTGTTAAAGGGATAGTCCCAATATTAACCATACTCTGTGGTAAAGGAAATCAATGTGAAGCATCATTTGCTAAAGCCACCTTCAGATTGAATTAAGTCCACAAAAAATTGATGATCAATACTATGTTTTTCCGTGTTTGTTAGCTAAGAGAAAATGTTTGCTTAGGCAACGTTAGATAAAAATTAAAAAATTTCTAAACAAATTTCAGGATTAAGCGGTTAACATATTAAAATTTTGTTTTGCTCTGTGTTCAAATAATTTCACAAATACCTGTCTGTCCATCAGCACCTAGTCCACATGCAAACACCTGTCCATCTGCTGTCACAAACATACTATGGTCCTGTCCGCAGATCACCTGACAACATCAACAAAATTACTATTATTAGCCCTTAAACCCTCAAGCCGGCCACAAACAGCTTTTGCAGTGGTCTTGAAAATTGTCTATTTGTAGACTAAGAGAAGACAATTTTTGAAAAGTTCCTACTGGAATGCCTGGTTTGATAAGAGCCAGTCCTTCCAGTAGTTAAATCTTTTTAATAATCTCTTGGCCTGAAACAAATTTGGTGGTCAAAGGCTTAATGAGGCATCTGATCTGTCACTAAAGTATGTGACATCATAATCAAATACCTGACTTAGCCACCAACAACTTTCAGTCAAATTGTTTTCAAAATATTCAGCAGGCCCAGAGTTATTGCACACTGAAATTACTTTCTGGATGCTTGCAGCAGTCAGCCAGGTAATGGTGTTTGTTAACATAATCATAAACCAGCAACATTTATTTAGTTGTATTTCACACAAACTTTTATGGATCCGACTTTTAGACTTAACCAAGCAACTTCCTGTTACATTTCTAACGTGATTGACAGCAGTTCATGGAACCAAACATAAACAAAGCTAGGGTGATAAATGATAATAACTTGTTTAGATCATTATTGAACATGCTGAATGTTAACAAACACAACCATAACTAGGGTCGTAATAATGTTTCGTTCATTGTGAGATACGAGGAGGGTGTGTGGGAATGGTGTAGTGAAGTGGTCATCATTGCAGTAGGTGAAGTGATCATGGTTGTTAAATGATAACATAGTGAGAGTGGTATCGGTCGTGATTGGAACCTAACTTCATGGCAGTCATACTATCAGTCGTAGCCATCTTTCGTAAGACAACCTGTAGGGAGTGGTGGAGAGCCAGCGCAGTATGAAGGATATATCCCGTGTTTCCATCCATTGTGTGACAGTCAGTACAGAGAAATGATCTCGGGTTTGCAGGCTTGGCAGCTCAGCACTTGTCTAATGCAATACTGTCTCCTCTCCTGCAACCCTTTAACCCCGTAAATTTATTCAAGAATATTCCGATTTTCTCAGAGAAGATATCCATTTGCAGATCAAGAGAAGACTATTTTTGAAAATTTACCACTGGAATGACTGGCTCAGTTATCGAGCCAGTCATTCCAGTTGTAAATTTTCTAAAATAATCTTCTTTTGGTCTGCAAATCGGCATTTCTCAAGACCACTGCAGAAGCCGTTTTTGGCTGATATGATTTATTAAAGGGTTAATGTCCAAACCGGCCATGACTTCTGCAGTGGACTTGAGAAATGTCCATTTGCAGACCAAGAAGATTATTTTTGAAAAATTACCAACGGAATGACTGGCTGGATATCTGTGCTAGTTATTCTAGTGGCAAATTCACTAAGCTAAATTATGTTGACAAGACCAGGCCATTGCAGGATTAACTATTTAACAGTCGAGTCAGTCAAAACTGGCCTCATCACTGATCTTGAGAAATAAGACAGCAATGTCTTCCAACCAAATTTTTTTCAAAATATTCAACAGTATGTTTTATTTTGTTTTGAAAACATGTTAAGTTACTTTTGAGCTTTTCTGTACATGCTGAAAATTGTTGAAAATCTTGCTTTGTAATGACAGGCTTGCCAGAGCCCGTGATTACTTGGTAAATTTTCACAACCAATTTCTTGGCCTGCAAATGAAGATTTACTAAGATAAAATTCATAATTTTTTTTTATGACCAATCTAAACCATTACATGCTTAATATACACATGCATTATTAATCTCACCTGTGTTATATTGTCAGGTAAGCCTTTGATCTTGTGCATCAATGGATTAGCTCTGTACCAAATACAAGCGTACAGTTATGTCTTAAGTCTTAACCCTTTAAACACTAAAGCAGGAGTTGTCATAAGAAATGTCTATTTGCTGACCAGGAAAAGAATATTTTTGAAAATTTACCAATGGAATAACTAGCTCCGTAACCGAGCCAGTCATTTCAGTGATACATTTTCAAAAATAATATCTTAGTCAGCAAAGCAAGCGATAATTTATACGGCTTAGTTGCAATATGGTAACCACAATCATTTTATATAAATAATCATGATTATTCGATTAATCACACATGTAGCCTACTGATAAGCTGACTTTTAAAGATGCTAATATCAGGAAAGAATGTCAGACTACTTCAAACGAGAATTACTAACATAATGGTACATCTGTATATGACCAAAAATTGGCATCACTGATCAGACTAGGTATATGAAATGCACCTCCAGCTTAATGGACCGTTCCGGTTTTAGCTATGCCCCGCCCATCTCTATCTAAGCTCCACCCACACCTCGCTCGTGTTGGGATCGATCGATCTCTGAACAACCTGACTATCAATTTCCCAAAAAAGAAAGCAGCAACAGCGCACAGTCAAATTAGTTTCAAAATATTCAACAGCATGTTTACTAAATAGCAAAGAATTACAAAGACATACAATTCATACAACATGTCAGACTTTTTGAGATTTGATGACGGTCTATATGGAACTGTTTGTGATGTAATTATTGTGACGTCATCATACACACGCTGAGCTAATTATGACGTCATACGAGGTCAGATGATGGATGGATACTCTGGAAATATGAATTGACAGTAATGGGCGTTCAGTAACTACAATAAATATGCTATTACAAACACTAGAGTTCCATCAAACTGTTTTGTAGGAGAAAGCATGACAGAATTATGATATTTGACCATTCAACCCTGTCCTCATCATACAAACTACATTAAAGGTGTGGAGTCGAATAAAAATGTCATAACATAGTCTGCAATCACATAGGTAACTCATATAAATTTGGTTGAATTCCACAAAAACCACGTCAGAGGAGATAACCTGATAGAAAGATGGACCAACAGACACATGGCTGGACACATGGAGGTGAGTACTAAATGTCTGACCTTCTTTTTTCAAAAGATGTGTGGATGAATATATAATGCATTAATATAGAAATGTGGCCATAGTAGAGATAATGGTACATGTATCAATAAACTAATAGTGTACAAAGCTACTGCAAAGTTTGGTTTAGAAGTTCCATAATGGCATGGCATGTACCATAAATTACCTCCATATAGTCACACCTTTAACAGACATCACACAAGCTTAGAATCTTATTTTCTCTCTGTTGTTAGAATATCATATGAAGCATGATGTAAAAAGGTTATTTAAGATAATCGCTATAATATATAATGGGTTGCAGCGAAACTGATTTCCCAATATTCAACACATAATCATTCCATCACCAGAACCATGCTGGCCTGATCAGATCAGATCTGTTGTGTCACACAAATATAGTGTTAATTTGTAGGTGGAGGATGGGGAATGAGATGAGTTTAGAGTGACTGGGGGAGAGACCAGATCATTCTGACGGGGAGACACCAGATCATTCTGACAGGCGTCTGTGTGAGGGTCACAAGTTACTATTTTAGCTTACTGCTCTTCATCCTCACTTTAACAATTCTTGTCTCAACAGTGCCTCAAAGCGCTAAAAGGTTACTCATATCAATTAACCTTTTAACCGTTACATTTTTTCAAGGAAATTTCAATTTTTTTTTATTAAAATCATCCATTTTCAGACCAAAAGAAGACTAGTTTTGAAAATGTATCACTGGAATCACTGGCTCGGTTATCAAGCCACTCATTGCAGTGATAAATTTTCAAAAACCTTTTTCACTTGGTGCGCAACTGGATATTTCTCAGGACCACTGCAAAATGGATTTTTGGCCAGTTTGAGTGTTAAAGGGTTAATGGTCAAGATTTTTCAAGAAAATTACAATTTTTGCTGACCACGAGAAGTGCTGTTGTTATGCAAATGAACATTCCTCAAAATTACACGTACTACAGAGGATGTTATGGCTACCTTGACTGTTAATGTGTCTGTTAATGGATTAACAGTCAAGAAAACTGATATATTTGCTTAGTCAGTGTAGTGTTCATTTGCAGGCCAAGAAGACGATTTTTTTAAATTTATCACTGGCAGGACAGGAATCACTGACTAGATTATCGAGCCGGTCAGTCCAATAGTAGATTTTCTACAATAGTCTTCTCCTGGCATGCAAAGGGACATTGCTCAAGACCACTCAAGAGGCCATTTACTTTGCCTTGGCTATTAAAGGGTTAACATAGAGAGGTTAACCACTGATTCTGTTTATTAACGGAGCTTCATTGAAAATGAATTACCTCATTCAAACAATTCACCTTTCCAGAGTATCCTCCCATCATCACACCTCGTATGATGTCATAATCAGCTCAGCGCGTGTATGACGACGTCACAATCACAGGGTTCCATATAGACCGTCACCAAATCTCAAATACTCCGACACGTTGTAAGAATTGTATGTCTTTGTAATTCTTTGCTATTTAAGAAACATGCTGTTGAATATTTTGAAACTAATTTGACTAGGTGCTGTTGCTGCCTTAGGCAGCAACAGCACCCAGTCAAATTAGTTTCAAGGTATTCAACAGTTTACCTGTATAGTTTTCTTGAGATCGATAGTCAGGGAGTTCAGAGATCGATCGATCCGAACACGAGCGAGGTGTGGGTAGAGCTTAGCTAGAGATGGGCGGGGAATAGCTAAAAATGGAAAGGTCCACTGAAAACGACCATCTTTTATATTATTAAAACATCATCCACTGATGACACACCACCTACCTATATAATTCATCATGGTGGACTGGCCGGCCACATTGCCCATAAGCATTATTACCAAGACTAAAAACTGCAATAAGACAGAAAAAAGAACTTCACTCAGATAATGATTGGAATCAATTATCCAGTCATATTACTTAATCAGCAATAGATCTGAAGGTATGCGGTAAATTAAATGACACCTATTACTTACTAGTATTGTCAGACACCCTATATTTAGTCATAAGCTTCTTAATAATTTTACTTTGCCATTCATAAAACCTAATTATAGTAACATTTTAATGACAAAAATATTTGGCGGGCTAGTCAGTAACAATTTTCAGTCAAATAGAATGTCAGTGCACTGATGACTAACAATGCATTGCTATTTTTTTGTAAATATGAGGTAGTTTGGGATAAAAGGCATAGCAAACCTTTGCCATACTTAATGCAGTTTCCATATCTGGATTACTATAATGATGGACTACTTCGTAGCTACAAAATAAACAGCACTCTTAAAGATGCATATTTGCACAAACTGCTTGACAATAAAATTATTAAAATTGTATACTTTTAGAGGCTTAAAATGTCTACCTCAATGTATTGAAACGAAATAAATCTTAACACACGCTGATTTCATTCCGTATAAATTAATATAATTTTTTAGTTGTGAAGTGGAAGTAGGGCCTTGTGTCTCTAATTCAATTAAATAACTTAAAAAATTTAATTAATTTATACTTAATGAATTCATCATATGCTAAGAATTATTTCGTTTCATTACCTCTAGCCAGGCACACTATTTAAGCCTCTAAAAGCATACAATTTTAACCGTTTTATTTTCACCCATTTTAGTGTCAATATGCACCTTTAAGTGAAAGTTACAGTACAGGTTAGGCAAAGACCATTTTGTAGAGCATGAGATATTCTCTAAAAGCAATTTCTGTTATTTCATCACAAAGACCTTGAACTTTTGACCTTTTCTCATCAATATCTTTAAAATTATTACCATAATTCTTCTCCCAACATACCTCCCTCATCTGTTAATATTAGCGTATGTGCTCTGCCACAGGCCACCTGGTGGATTTTACTGGAACCTGGTGTATTCAGAGGAAGATGTATATGTGCTGGTTCAATTACGTAATCTAAAATTCTACCTGAAATAACACAAAAAAAATTTCATTCTTCAGGATCAAATCAAAGTGAAAAATAAGTAGCACTACTGTCCATCCTAAAGGACTTTGTCCACTGGATTTGGGTATGTCAACATGCAACTGACGAATCCAATCTGTCACTCAAGTATATGAAGTCATTAGGGCTGGGTGGTTTGGCCTAAATGAAAACTGGTGACGGTATCGCTAATTAAATCAGTTTAACCAAAATACTATTAGCTACACATACATAGTACATGTATTTTGCAATTTGGCAACTGGCATAAATTGGCACGAAATTAGAACGGTAACTACGTATGACTGTTCACTTCAACGCTATCTATCTCAAATTAGTAGTTAAAATAAATTAAATAAAGTCTGTTTCATATGATGTCATGAAAATAACACTCTAACTACTAAAATGTTAATTTTCAACACTGATATTAGGTCACTATTTTCGAAAGCATAGTAAAATCTAATGCATGAAAGTAGGAACCTGGATATGAGAGCGAGTTTAGGCTCCTAGTAGAGTAGCGCTCATACGGTTAGAGTTTGTATAACCACCTACAGTATGATCTAGTCTAGTAAGTCATGTGTTTGTATTCGAGTACTCGGTATTTAGTAATAATGGTACTCTCCTATAAACTGTCGTTCATGCGGGTGAATGTCATTCAGCACATCACTCAAGGGTAGTCATTTCCCGGAAATCACACCTCAAGAATCCTCACAAAAAGCTGTTTGTTTGACCATTTTTTGAGAGCATATATGCCATATAATAATAAGATTATGATAATTTGACAACATAAACGCAATAATTTGCACGAATCTAACTTAAATCTACATAAATCAACACTCCGTAGACTGGAAGATATGCGAAGACGATAAAGACCGGGCCGATCCGTAAAACAAAACGATGTGATTCTAACTCTATCGAGTAAAAAAAGTCACGTGGTAAAAAATACTACGATTTACAGGAATTTCATTCATAAAATCAATAGTAGTGAATATCCCAGTGGAAGAATTCGTTAACAATCAATCACATTACACCTGCTCGTATTTGAGAGGCTAAGAAGTTTATTTTACTTGTAAATGATCCGCCAACATAAGAAGCGACTTAATCGTTTTCATTTGTCGGGTGTTCAATCTCATGTGTCTTATTCCGTGATGGATCATTTAATGTTTGTCAAAATCTAAGGGAAATAATGACATGTTTGGATTGAGAGTTCATTGTATAGCGTCGCTGTTTTTGGAACGTGTTTTTTGAATTTTTTGGTATCGTGTCACATTTAGAATCATAATTAAACATACTACAAACTCGAATTGACAAAAGGATTATTTGTTACAAAGAAATTTAGATTTTCAATTTATTCAATCTAACCTTGAACCCGCAGAGCTTAAGTCATGTAAAATTCACTGCTGGCAAATCAAATACTCGGCCGATTTGTTGGGATTTCACCAACACCCTTGCTTCCCCACGGCTAATAGTTATAGATGACTGTATTTTATGGCCACTATTAGCAAATGGTTACCCACTAGATGATAATATTAAATTCAAGTCAAGAACATACTAGTTTAGGACAGTCACCAGATTTCGCGCAATGGTGATCTTACGGACGGTTTACGGGTTTTTTATATTCGTAATGGTTTTTAAACTGTCCGCATAAAAAACCGTGAGACGTTGTGAAACTGGTATACCGCCTAGCCCTAGACGCCATAAAGAATTATGTCACATGTAAGCTGACGTCAAAATAAAAATGTGTAATGAATGACGTATCTAAGTATGTCATGAACTTTTAAAAGTCTGTCAGTTGTACAATTGTATGTATTTACTATTCAATCAATATTCTGTTGAATATTTTGAAACTAATTCGACTGGGCCCCAATCAAATTAGTTTCAAAATATTCAACAGGTTAGCTGTGTAGTTAGCACGAATTTGGGATTCTGGGAATTCAGATTTCAAAGTATATAAATCGATCCCAACACGCGCAACGCATGGGGAGAAATTCACCCATTAGCCTATTGAAGTCAAATTTGGCCACATGGCGACTGATTAAAAAAACAACCACACACACTTATGCCATAGTATTACATCACATTATCAGATTGAATCATGTAATTTCAGTGAAAACACGGATGATGTATTGTATTATAGTAATTTTTAAAAACTCAGTATATATATGCCTGACGCTTTCTCTCGTTTGAGACGAGTCTAGATGCCAATTGCTAGTTGTGGCCAGCTTTTATATGTTCCCGATGCGGGTAACAATGCTACATTGGTCAAGAATGCGGCAAATGTGGTGTGCGGGTATTATCCGCATTGTCCGCATTTTGTAGTGTTCTCCGCTTTAACTGTGGCTTAGCCGCTTCTTGTAGCCGCTTTCCCGCGAAGTTTTGCGGTGATTTACAGATTTATTTTAAAAACCAAAGTTTGTGGATGCATTAAAATGTAAGAGGATTGCGTGGGATCTTAGAAAAGTTCCCAGGACCGCGTTGGCTATACTGTTGCTATAGTCAAAAATGATTGGCATTACTGGGGATTTTATTTTCCCCATTCCCAGTGATCCGGCTCATGGCGTTTCGTCCCTTAGTTTAGGGTTACTCGTCAGAGGTCTTTACAGTATCCTAGTTAGTATAGTTATCTTGTGATCGCACTATATGGGTTTTAATGGACTAGGATGGTAGGCCAGTCATATGTTAGTGTACAGGTGGGCAGAGAAAGTGTGAACAAGAGTATAGTTAGAACACAAGTTGGTGTTGGTATTAGTACTCTGTATGTCTTAACTTTAATCAGTCTGGGTGGATCTATGTCTGCAGAAGGTGGATCCCAGCGGTAGTGATAAAAACAAATCATTTTCTGGGACTTTGGAGACGTCTGGAAATATGTTGTGGTCCACTGATTCTGGCTGGATTTGGACCAAGTTTGGTTCAGCTTCCAAGTGATATACAGGTGTAAGTAGTCTGCTGTTTGGTGTGGCGAGATTGTCCTGCCCGTCGACCCCACTGTCCGTGGAGGAGGGGGTGAACGATCTGTCTAACAGATCAAAGTTGAGTTCTGCCCCTTGTTCGAACAGTGCTTCATCTTCCGTGCTATAGGCGTCTAGTGCTAGAACAATTTGGTGGAGGAATGCCTGTATTTCAAGATCCACCTCTTCGTAGTTAAGATTTAAGAGGGGCGGTTCTAGCGAGTTAAACCTTTCTGTGCTCAGGTCAAGGACCCCTGGCTGATCACGGTATGTGTCAGTGGTTGTGGACGCTAAATTTGTGTGTGGTTCAGTAGTTTCCTCAGTGTTGGTGTTATTTTCTAGGCTAGAAGTGGTAAGCGTGGAGGTGGCACCACGTGGTGAGATACACACCACCGTGTGATGATTCCAATTTTATCAAACAATGGGAGACAACACTCAAAGACATGAACTTACAAAATCACAAAAATTCTTAAATCGGATTTCTTCCTGGCAGTGGAAAACAATACTGTTTTTCGAGAAGCCAAACAGGCGGTCCGCAGTACCATACTACGCACACGCGAACGGTCTGTGAGCCCTCCAAAACGTTCCAGGGCCCAAGCCGCACGTCCAAACAGCAGGAACCGCGGGAGAAGACAAGAACCACAACAAAACCAGCAGAACTAAAACGCAGGGGACGCAGACGTGGAAAAAGTCTGAACAGAAACGCAAACCGAGGACGAAGCAAAACATTGCAAGAAATGTTCAAACTATTGGGACAATTAGCATAAACTCTGCTGCTATCACATATGTTACAACATGTTCAAACATATTATATCGAAATATCTTCTTACAATATAAAATTAACCATCCTGTTACACACAAACCATTTGTAGTCAATTTATCATCTAAAGATATCTCACTCAACCTGAGGGAGACACTCAACCTCGGATTGGGCTTCAGTCCAACGGTCATAGAAGCAGATGTAGGCAAATTGTATAAGGACCTAACCCATTTCTTTAGAAGACTACGCCTGCAACTACATTTCCAACATCCTCCATATATGGGCAATGATAGCTCCAATTACGTCACACCTAATGACATCATAATCCACTCTGATTTCTCAGATAAACTATCTAAGAAATTTAAAGCTCGCAGCACTTGGGACACCACATCCCGGCAATGATGCCACACTCGATGCTTTCATTAAAGCAGTTAAATCTGATCTGGTCAAAACTATACACAGAAGATCCAAATCATCTAATCTGTCCAAAAATCAGGAGGAACTCCACCTCCTCTCCACAGACACAACTGTGGTAATTAAGAAAGCTGATAAGGGCCAAGCCACTGTCATACAAGATACAGAAGCATACAATACTGAAGCACTCCGACGACTCAATGATGTTAGGTTTTATGAAGAACAAAATATTGATCTAACAACGCATCATGCAGAAATGGTTGAAACAGCAATTACTTTCATGGTTCTAAACTGAGAAATCTGAACGGATATAGCAAAAGGCATTCGAGTTGACGAACCACGCACAGCGAGGTTCTACCTCCTACCTAAGATACACAAATCCATAAACCCACAACTGGTCCCAGGGAGACGGATCATCAGTGGAAATGGAAACCCTACTGAACACATCAGTAGCTTTGTGGATGAACACATCAAAAACCATCTACTAAACATTCCATCCTATGTCAGAGATACAACTGACTTTATCAACAAAGTTGAAGCATTTGGAACAGTCCCTAATGATGCCCTCCTAGTTACAATGGATGTCACTTCACTCCACATGAATATCCCCAACATCGAAGGGATATAAACGAAGAGAGTTGATACTTACCATCCTGATACTTTATGATACTTCCTAAATATCGACCTAGCTTCAATAATACTCAGAATTAAAAAGAAACCGCCCCCACTGGGCAAGTTACACAACTGACAGTCCAGCGGATGTGCAGCCCAAACTCGCACATGCGCGGGGCTGACTCATTCTATTCCAAAATATTGGCTGACCTAATTGCAACATAAAACGCCGATAGACAGAGTCTCTGTGGGGCGGAGAGGCCAGGATCATATCAGGGTGGTAAGTATCAACGCTCTCGTGAAAAAAGAAATCTGTGATTTCGTTTATTTCACATCAAGGGTATACTTACCACCATGATACATTATGACATAGCCAGAATTCATAAGAGAATTCGGCGGGAGGGAGGCGACGGTCAGAAGACCGGCTCATCCCTGGAAGAGCAAGCTTTTGCTTTTGGAGCACAACAAACATCTGAAATTGCGAATGTAAACACAATCAGGAAATGATTTGGACATCGGATAACACGACCGATGTTGACAGTAATGACCATTTCATATCCGCTCCCCACCCCCCTCTTTTAAAGAGGGAGCGATGACTTCATTGTCCTATACGCTCTCTATGTACTCGTGCTAAAGTACTACAAGACATCGGACGAAAGCTTCATTTTGTATACTCTCAGATGGAACCACAAAGAACACAAAACCATCACCATTTTAGTAAGTAATATAAAAAATGTGACAAAAAATAACCGTCACCAAATATAGGACTAACCTATTTTGACGAGATTCCCCTTTGATCACCGCTGGCGATGATAGGTACATTACGGAAAAGCGGGGATTCCCCCCACTAAATTGCACTGAGTGTGAGTCAACGGCCTTATGTACAATATTTACAAATTTATATACAGATTTAAGGTTTATGTAAAATCGATACGGCAAGTGGATTTGATGTGTCACGTAGGTAATGATTTGTAAAACTAGACTCAGTGCCATTGTGCTACTGACATAATGTTATCCACCGACACTCCGCGAAACAGAGCCGTGGATGTCACTACGCCACGGACACTGTGAGCCTTAGCCATGTCAACTTGTTTACCCGTGGCGGCTTTGTGGCAATGCTGGATGCATTCCACAATCCACCTAGAAATGGTATCTTTAGAAGCTCTCCCATGGGGTTCAATGTAAGATAGCCATAAAGCACTAGGGTCTGTCCGCCATTCCTGTCTACGTTGTTTATAACACATTAATGCACAGACTGGACACAAAGCCTTTGAATTAGGATCAAACCTAGACAAAGCGGGTAAAACTATAGTCTGACCAGGATATTTTAAAGACTGGTTCTTCGCCATAAAGTTAACTCTAGGTAGAAGCCTAAGGCCTTCCCCTGTCACCACAAAACGGTCTGGCTCTGCTGACAAAGCATGTATTTCACTTCTTCGTCTGGCTGAAGCTGCAGCAATCAGAAAAACTGTTTTAAGCGTCAACATTTTCATGGAAATGGAGCTTAGTGGTTCAAAGGGTTTATCTGCTAATACTTGAAGTACTAACGATAAACTCCAAGATGGGATCACTGGAGGATTCCTTGGTCTTAGATTACCCATGCCTTTGATCAAAGTATTGAGATTAAATACTTCATCACTTCCCCTAATAGCCAAGCAAGGGATAACTGACATTAAAGCTGCCTTGTAGCCAGCAATAGAGTTAGGCTTGAGGCTATAGGCATCAAAAAGGTGACACAGGAAATCGGCTACCACCTGAATAGATGCTTCCATTGGATTAATACATCTCTTTGAGCACCATTCAGCAAATCTATTGATTTTATAATTATATGCTCTGAAGGTTGACCCCCCTTCTGGCTTTTGCCATAAACATGGCTGCTTGCTCTGAAAAACACTCCGTAACTGCTGATTCCTTGACAAGATCCACGCAGTCAATTGGAACATTGACAGGTTGTTGTGCAAGGCCTTGCCCTGGAAGATTATGTTGTCCATCAGAGGCAGAGGAATAGGATTGCAGACCAGAAGGTCCAGCAGACCCGTATACCATGATCAGCTTGGCCAGTTTGGGGCGATCAGAAGCACTTGGCATTTCTGCTGCCTGATTTTCTGGAGAACTTTTGGAATCAGGATTGCTGGCAGGAATGCGTATGCATACATTCCCTCCCAACTGATAGCTAACGCATCTATTGCGATAGCGCTCGGATCTGGAATCAGAGAGACGTACGTCGTCATCTTCGCATTCTTGTTCGTTGCGAATAAATATATATTGGGCTTGCCTCAGTGGTTGAACAGGCGATCCGCCACACATTGATCTAGTTGCCATTCAGTGGGAAGAATGCTCATTCTTCGGCTCAATGAGTCTGCTAACAGATTTAGCCTTCCAGGAATATGAACTGCTTTCAGGGAAATCCCATGATCTAGGCACAAGCAAAGCAGTTTCCACGTCATCATACAGAGACTGTGCGACTTCGTTCCGCCCTGGCGGTTTATGTAAGTCACTACCATTGTATTGTCTGATCGAACCAGAACACTCTTGCCCTTGACCTTCTCTAGGAAGTGTTCCATGGCTAAGACTACTGCTCGCATTTCCAGCAGATTGATATGTTCTCTTGACTGATCCAGATTCCAAAGCCCTGATACTTTGTTTTCTTCCAGGCAAGCTCCCCATCCCTCCATTGGTGCATCTGTGTACATCGTTAACTGAGGGTGGGGAGGTGACAACGTCACCCCCCCCCACACAAGATTTTCTCTCTTCATCCACCATTGAAGGTGGTGAATAAGAGGTTCCAACACTGACACCCTTGAGTCCAGGAAACCCGTACTCTGGGTCCACTGTGTCATGAGAAATAACTGGATAGGCCGCCAGCGTAAGGCTGCTTGAGGAATGACTGGTTCCAAAGAAACCATCAACCCCAACATTCTCAAGTAGACCCGTGCCAGGACATGATGACTGTTGCACACTGACTGTATGACTGAGATGAGTATTTGTACTCTCTCTTGAGATGGATAAACATATCCTATCTCTAGATTGAAGACCATGCCCAGGTAAACAAAATTCTGGGATGGAGTCAGCTCTGCCTTTTGAAAGTTGATTATCAGCCTACATCTGTAAGAGTTTTCAAAACTATCTCCAGATTTGCTGATAGACTTTTTTTAGTGTGTGCCTTTAGCAGCCAGTCGTCTATGTACGTGTGGATTGCTATGTATCTCCTGCGGAGGTATAACGTCATAGCTTGGACCACTCGAGTGAAGACCCGAGGAGCCGTCGATATACCAAATGGGAGAACCCTGAATTCCCATTGGCGGCCCTGAAAGGCAAATCTCAGGAACCAACGAAAGCTCTTCGCAATGGGTATGTGAAAATAGGCATCTTTTAGATCTATTGATGCTGTCCACATTCCCTTCCTCAATCCAGCTAACACCGTTCTCAGTTTCCATTTTGAAACTTGGTATGATGATAAACCTGTTGAGAGGTTTGAGGTTGAGAATAGGTCTCCACCCTCCAGTGATTTTTGTCACTAGGAATACGGTTGAATAATAACCCGGACATTTTTGTGCCGGTTGAATAGTGTGTTATAGTATGAGGGATTGAATTTCTTCCTCTATACACAACCGTTGATCTGGATCTCTTGGATTTTGAGTCCAGATCGGAACCAGAGACAGGCGCAATGGCTGATTTGAAATCCAGTCGGGATGGTAAATGACTGAAAGCCATCGCAAGACTGAGCGGTCCTGAGTAACCCGCTCACACTCTTGCATGTGGAAGGCCAGACGGCCTCCCATGGGTGCACCTAAGGACTGAGGTGGACCCGAGAAGTGCAAGAGAAGCCCTGTCTCTGGTGGCTGTCCTAGCAGCACTGGCGTGGTCTTTTTGAGAGGCGACCCATCAGGTTCGGCTCCCATGACCAGAACCCCGTGCTCCTCTACCAATGCCACGCGCACCTCGGTATGCAGGCTGTCTGGCGGGTTGCGCTGGAGGAGCCTGCGCTCCCCCCTAGCTGGCTTACGCCGTCGTTGCCGACGCTGTGCAGGTGGTTGGCCTCTGACAAGGCCACCACCACCTCTAGCCTGCTGAGGGTGGAAGGCAGGGGGCACTGCTCGAACACGCTCCCTGTGGAGAACTTCAAACTGCTCTCGCAGCGCCCTCTGGTTGTTCACCAGGTTTACGGTTTGTTGGAGGTGCAGACATCCTTCACCTCCAAACAACCCTGGACCTGCCATCGGCGTCCGAAGAAGACGATTGTACAGGTCCTGCGAGGGGCACAAATTGTCAAGGGCAAATGTGCGCCTCACCCGTAAACTCCTGGTTACGGATCTCGTCATGCAGTCCAGAGCCAGGTTAATGCCATCCTGGATGGCTCTCTGGACTACAAGAGAAGTTTGGCGGGCCACGGATGCTGCTACTACCCCCTGTAGCAGCTGGGAAACATGCGAGAGAGCCGAGATGGCTCCTCTCGTACTTTCCTCTGTGACCCGCAGCGCGGAATTAGCATTGCGCAGGGCGCTAGCGCACAAGGGTCCCGTGTCAGACTGGGACCCAGGCCGCGTGTCTTCGCCTAAAGCCGCACGGTCATCCGTGCATGGCTTTGGAATGACGCCATACTTCTGATATAGATCAGATCTTATATG
The DNA here is from genome assembly GCA_034401795.1 of Chaetoderma sp. LZ-2023a. NCBI lineage: Eukaryota > Metazoa > Mollusca > Caudofoveata > Chaetodermatida > Chaetodermatidae > Chaetoderma > Chaetoderma sp. LZ-2023a. The sequence goes on along the minus strand of CM067369.1, from coordinate 173,120,271 downwards.
GTAGCGCCATGCCACCTCGCGAGGGGGCTTCACCAGGTGGTCTTTCGGCAGAATGGACGTCTCTGCCGCAGCGAACATATCAACGATATGCTCCGCATACGGCAGAGATGGCATGGTGCTCGTCACCAGTTTCCTTCCCAACCACTGGCGCTGGTCCCGCTGCAAAGCCGGTGGATCCACCTGGAGTTCTGGCTTGATGTTCACCAGCCATTGGCAAGCATCCAGCCAGTCTTCCTCGGTGGCCACCTGTGAATGTTCGACGAGCCTAGGGCCTTCGTCGTCCTCAACCACATTCACTGGTGGGGCAATGGCCAGAGCTGAAGATACTCCTGGAAAGCCAGGGAAGCCATATGGACCCACAAGGGATGGCATGGCTTGCGCCGTGGCTACTCCAGGAGCCAGATCTACGGCGTCATTGGAGGCTAAAAACATGACGGCACAGTCCGGGCCTTACTCCCGGTAACTCTTGGCAAGCCGAGGATACGGTATGGACGGCCATTGGCTCCTAGCCGTTGAGCCATGAAACCCACTCCCGAAGAAGTACTTCCATGGAAAAGGTCACCCATGGGCCCCTGTGGGGGCCCATGGGAATCCATTTCCATGGCCATCGACTCATCGGTAGGCCATAACAGTGTCCTCTTCTTCCTGCCCAGAAAGATTAGACGCCAAGCTTGAAAAGGAATCAAGCTTGGGCTGGGCAGGAGGGATATCGCGTGAGGCACTGATACCCTTAGCCTTAGGCTGCTCTAGAGCATTCGATAAGTGAGCGCCCGAGGCCATGGCTTTCACTCCCGGGTCTACGGGCGAGGCACGCCTCCGCGCCGGACCAACGGGAGCAGTCTCTGGGTCTATAATGAAAACTGGTTTGCTAAGAGAACCAGACCCAGAGACGGGAACACTCTGTCCCGGAGCAGATGAAGAAGACAATGACGAACCTGACCCGGGAAGCAGGCTGCGAAGCAACTCCGGGACAAGATCCGTGATCATCTTCTTCTTTTCTCCCATCATTTCAAGATGGAAGGCCTCCATGTCTGGCATGGATGCCTTCCTCTTCTTACCACACTCTTTTTCCAGACGCCTTTTCTCGTCTGCCACCCAGTCTTTTACCTGCTGATTAAAAAAATCAGTTAACACCTCCACCAGCCACGACTCACACACATAGCAATTTAGAAGAGGCCCGCACATACTGCACCTAGTGCAGTCATGAGGGAAAAAGCGGGCCTTCACAAAATGGTGGCAGGAAGGGCATTTGTTCTCAGTAACCCTCTGAAAAGACACAAATGGAAACAATTAGTTTTTAGTTATGACAAACCAAAAAATCAATTGCAGAAGGCTAATAAGATCCATAAGGAAAACTTTTGACCATCAAATGAAAGATAAGCCAGGCCCATAGAAAAATCTATAGGCCTGACAAACAGTAAACAAATCATAAAACCTTGTTATACTTCTTTAAGAAGACAAGGGAGACATAAGAATTTGAACTTGAATACTTGAGACTTCACAGCTCAAAACACAGATTCATTAGTAATTGAACTTTATAAACACAATGAACCTATGCAAACCATCAAGAGAGATAAATAACTCAACACTCAGTCAAAAAACTTCTAAAATATTTAGAAATAAAATGACTGAAATTTTTTCTCTCGCCTAAATAACCTCATAAGATGACTTTTGAGGATGAGTGAAGTCTGATAAACAACACAGGAATACCTGATCCTGAGTTCAAAACCCTGTGGTGGGGGGAGAATCCAGAGAAATTACTTCTTATGGTAATAACTCCCTCAGCAAACTCATAATAAAATAGAAGGACCCAGAAACCAAGTATAAATATTGTTTAAATAAAAGGATACCCTTCAAATATCAGCTCATGTGTCTGAAAAATAAAGCACAACATACGTTAGCTAATATATAGGCCTCCCCCATAAGAGCTAGCCTAATAAAGATGCATCCACGAGATAGCGTGAATCCCGGAAATACCATCCGAGTCAACACGCAAGTTTTTTATCAATAAATTTACTAAAGTACACCTGATGGCTTGGACCGGGAGCATCCTCCGGCGACTTGGCAGCATCAGACATACTAATAATCAGTCAAACAAGTTGCAAAACAACTCAAAGCTTCAAAAAGAAAGGAAGCAAAAGCAAGGCTAGAAAGCGTGTTGCAACGGCAGGTCAATATTTTAAGAAGAGAAGTCAGCCCCGTGCATGTGCGAGTTTGGGCTGCACATCCGCTTGACTGTCAGTTGTGTAACCTGCCCAGTGGGGTGGTTTCTTTTTAATTCTGAGTATTATTGAAGCTAGGTCGATATTTAGGAAATATCATAAAATATCAGGGTGGTAAGTATACTCTTGATGTGAAAAAGGCTACGGCCAAATTCATCTGAACGCATGGCACCCCGGGCTTGCTATCCCCAGGTCACTCCTGTCTCCGCTAAAAATAGTCTTAATCTGCAACAATTTTACGTTCAACAACAAAAACTATCTACAAGCTGGTGGCACCGCTATGGGCACGAAAGTAGCACCCAGCTATGCCATCATCTTTATGGCACAACTAGAAGAAAAGCTACTAAGAGAGGCCCCCCCTCCTACCACCCGCCACTGTACCTACGCTACATTGACGATATATTTATATGGACCGATGGGAAAGCAGCACTGGAAACGTTCATCAACCTTATGAACAACGCACATAACACTATCAAATTCGCAGCAGAAATCTCAAGTGAATCCATCAGTTTTCTAAATACAACTATCTCCATCCAAAAGGACCACATGCTCAAGTTTAATCTGTATACTAAACCTACTGACACACACGGCTATCTACATTATAGGTCAGCACACCCTGACTCAACAAAGAATGCCAGTCCGTAGACTGAGAAGAATCTGTTCCGACACAGATGATTTTGAAAAAAACGCACGTGACACAATCATACACTGAGGCACGTGGATACCCGCTAGATATCCTAATCGACAGCTACAACAAAGCACTCGCACAAGAATGCACTGATCTCCTAGCACCAAGAAATACAAGGATTCCAAACAAGACAAACCCTCTAATTACAGATTATCACAAACACAGCATCCAGTTAAAGAAAGTCTTCTGAACACTAGCGCCAAATGTAGAGACACCTTCACAGAGAAGCCTCTATATGGCTACAGAAGAAACCCCACGCTGAAGGACCAACTGGTAAGAGCGCAATTCATGTATCCCAACACTAGGGGATACCAGGGCAGCGTCATCCCAAACAAAATTGAAAAATGCCAGAAACATAACTGTGTCTTCTGCAATAAACAACAAAAAGGGAAAACCTTCCAAAGTACACACACATGTCTGAAATACAACAATCGTGTGAAAGCATACTGCTCCACTAGAAACGTCATTTATCCCTTAACTTGCTCCTTATGCAAAAAACAATATGTTGGAGAGACTAAACGTGAGTTTCTAATACGCATTAAAGAACACTTTAGAGATGTCAAAAACAACAGAGACAAACCAGTCGCCCAGCACTTCAACCTCCCAGATCACAATGCAAACTGCATACTATACAGATCCATAGAAGTTAATCATGCTGATTGGTAACCCCCAAACCCCATGGGTTATAGTCGATGTATTGTATTATGACTGATCGTTTTACTTATTCCATTTCAGGAAATGATAAGACTTTTTTGGTAGAGACTCGTCTGGTTAGTTGTTGATCGTTATTACTAAAGTTCAGAAGGTAAATTATATTTAGATTTCATTATGCTAATTGGGGGATAGTCTTCAGTGCCTCGGTATGCCCAAATGTGGTGGAAAACTAGCTTGGGTATGAACAGAAGAAATGATGGTGGCAATTATACTTCCTTTGTAGTAAATCAACATACATGACATACCCAGATGAGGCACTATACCCTTATATAGGATTGTTTGCTGCTGGTTACCATGATGTAAATATTGGCCCAATTATAATAAATATTATACTCAGATCCCAAGGATATGTATTGGATTTAGCAGCTCTCACAGAAGTCATATTGCATATTCGCAGTGTAATGGACAGTATTTTAGTATGAAGATGCCATTTATTATCAGCACACGCTTTGAAAATGCTTAGAGGCCAGGGAACTATGTTAAACGGTCAAATAGCAAATAGAAACACCATATGCTCGCTCTTTCAAAAGAAATTGGCTTAAAATCATGTAGGCTTTTAAAAAGATATGTTCTGAAGGACTCCTAAATTTTTTTTGGAAAATACAAGATAACCACCAAAAAATATACCATTTGCTTAGGCAGCAATGTCTTCCAATCCAATTATTTTCAAAATATTCAACAGTACGTTTTATTTTGATTTGGTTATATGTATATTATTTCTGAGTTGTATTGTATCAGAACCTTTCATCAAGGTATTATACCTATAAAACAAATCATACTTTCAAATCTATTCAACGTATTTAAAGTTTAATTAAAAGTCCATAGCTTGCGGAATTCCCGGAATTTCTCCATATGCGTTACGAAGCGAATTTCAGAGGATCTCACTTTCGCTAATAGCACAATGGACCGTTCTGATTCATCCATCCATCATAATGTCACAATCAACTATGTGAAGTGTAGGATGACATCATAATCAATGACATCATAAAAGATGCAGATAAGTATGTCACTAATGCATAATTGGTGACACATTTTGAAGATTTGAGATCTCCAGAGGGGTCGTCGGGTCGGAAACTTCTTACTGCTTACTATATATATGATGATGATGGATCCCGCTTCACTACCGGTAACTGGAAGGTGTTGCTGCGACAACGGTCACCGGCGGTGATGAAGGATAACTGCAGTCGGCTCACCTCGTCTGACTGATGGTGGATAGACGATATTTATCTTGAGACTGCTGGGCCTATCTGACTATTCTATGTTCCAAGTAAGGACTGGGTGTTACTCTCAGCTCGGCTAGATTCCTATTGACTAACAAAGGCGGGTCTTACATATACGTAAGATTAATACTTTATTTACAAATATAACAAGTTTGTGATCCAGAGCAAAATCAGCCACAATGAATACTTGGTACAAATTCGTTTGTACAATCTAACAATAGCTAATTATCTTCTAAGTCTTAATCCTGTCTACTATTATCAAAGCTTCGTTAGGCATACAAGCCACAGCTTAAAACTAAGCACGCACGCGGTACTTAGTGAATCACAGATGGTGATGGATTAAATTATCTAAATTCCCACAAGACAATTCCATATTTACACATGCCCACCAACCAAAGTTAATTAACCGTCTCTTAAGGCCTTAAGAGAGCGTTAATTAACTCGTGTAACATCAACAACCAAAACACACCTATACCTGGGCTAACCAGATGAAACTCACTGAAACAAACATAACAACAATGTAACAATAAACTAAAGAAATTATCAAGTAATAGCGCGGTAACGATAAATTGAAGAAATAAAACAGCAATACAACATTAAACAGTGCAATATCAAACGGTAACAGTAATCGGTAACTAAATTAAATTAAAAGGAATAGCGCACAAACAATACGATAAAACAATCATAACAGCATGGCAATACCTCGCCACACATAATTACTATAAAATGTTATATACGGTCTATATCACCTCATGGATACTTTACACAGTATCCGCGTTAAGATCCACATCTTCCCAGTCGGACGCCATGGGCGACGTCGTGCCAAGGTTTACAGTAGGCTGTCCCCTGGTGTTAGGCATCACCGCCGGTCATTGCAACGCTGCAGGTCATTGCGACCGACGAGTCCAGGAAGAACCGAATCGTGGAATCCGGGCCGCAGGTGGCTTTCGTGTACAACACTTCCACACACGGTTAAGAATTCCACATTTGTATAAAATAAATGTTAACACTATAAGTGTGATGACAGAAGCCATCGAATACGATAACAAGGACTTAGCACCGATGCTTTCGACCATCGCTGGGTCGACCTCCGATAATGGTGCTAAAGGAACATACTTTGTCTTCTGCAAATGGTCCCATTTCTCTACCTTCAAATGGTTCACAATCAAAGATTGATTTAGCACGCCGGCCACATCCAATCTTGGTATATCAACGGCTAGACTGACTCGACTATACGACCATCTGTAAGTCTGTATAGGTTCGAATCTCCATCCAGCACCACTATAGTCACATTCACTCGACATTAAAGCATACATTTGCTATGTGATATTATGATAGTCATCAGAAAATCGTCCATTTATGGGTACCCACTTCGCCGTGGATAAGATCATTACCCATGGATAAAACACCCATAACATCATCTCATCAACAGGAAAAATAGAGGCAGTGATGTGCAACATCCGAGTAACAGTTGCGCACTCTTCCACTTCAATAAATTTACTCAATATAGTTATTTCTCTTCCATGAACTACATTTACAGAAATGATTAACAACACGAAAATTCTAAACAGATCCATTATTCAATTTCGAAAAGCAAACTTGAAATCAACACAGTTAATCGACAAGTATGATGTTACTACTAAGAGTACCGAACAGTGATTAAAGCTTTTTCGTACTACGTCAACTCATAACGGCTTCAACACAGCTAACAAAGTCAGCGAATCTCGACCAGCCAAACACGCCAATCCTAGCATGTTCACTAGCCGATGCGAAATCGGGACCATGACTGCGCTTGCACAGATTATAGGAGTGCGATGGAAGCACTTCCATTGGTTCGTTGGCAGGCTCGGGTATATTCTCCGATGTATCCATCCGTGTTTTCTCACCAAGAGTTCCTGACGTATCCATCAGTGACTCATAGTTGGGATCATTACTCATACCCGGCTGATCAATATTCATGTCAACTTCCTTGCATACTTTATTTACTTCCGGGACTTTTATAGATACTGGTCGCTTCCTACGAGCTACCTTACAAGGTGTTGGTATAAATTCAGGTAGTGGGAAGGGCGTAGACTCGGGTAATGGTGATATTCTTGGAAGATGGCTTGCTTTAGTACCTTTAACAGGTTTCCTAATAGGGCGTGGTCTCACCTTGTCCCAGCACATATCTGAATCGACTACACGTAATTTTGAGATGTTAAGAATGCGCACCTTTCCAAATTTTTGATGTCGGACATGAGCGACGGGTCCATTAATCTTGAAAATCTCGTACTCAGGGTCACTGCGAGAGGTCAACTTCATTCTCTCTTCAGCCTTTACGACCACTGAGTCGCCAACTTTGTATTCACCAGCGTTTGCACGCTTATTGATTTGCTCACGATGATGTTCTCGTGACTTGGCTGTTTCGCCTCGCGCACGCAATAAGGCATTATTAAGACAAGTAAGTCTTTCACCTAAATCTTGCTCTGCATTGAGTGGGATAGCTAATGGCAGTCAAGCACGTCGACCATACGTCAGATAGAATGGCGTATACCCGGTTGTAGCATGGCGAGTGGTGCGCAACTCATCTTCCCATGCGCGAGACTCGTTATTAACACCTTTTTGAATCAATTCTTTCAAAGTTCTGTTAAATCTTTCTGTGCATCTGTTTGTCTGCGGATGATAGACTTGATCTCCGATGGTCAATACCATGCTCAGCATACCTCTGTTCAAGCGAGTTCGAACAAAACTCCTTTTCTTGATCAGTGATGAGGATTTCTGGTATGCCATGACGAGCTACGTATTCATTAAAGAATTTATCCTCGACATTCTGTGACGTATTAGCTGCAATTGGGTAAGCCTCTGCCCACGCAGAACAATGATCGATAATCATCATTATATAGACGTTACCTCTATTAGACTCTAAAAGTGGACCAATTAGATCCATACCAATTATCTGACCAGGATAATCGGCCATAGGCATCTCCGTATACCTGGGGCGGGTAGTGACAGGTCGGTTGACCTGGCACGTCGTACACGTTTCTAACATGCAGACTACATCCTTTCTCAAGGATGGCCAAACAAACGAATCTCTTACCATACCGATAGTCTTCTTAAGACCTTGGTGGCCGGCTCATTCGTGAGCCTTCCGGAGCACTTTCTCACGGAACATGCTCGGTAATATTATTCGGGGGTACTTGGCATCCAATTCTGAGGGTAGAATCAACGAATGTAAGATACCGTTATTAACCATGTACTCCTCCGGTGTGTTCTTAAACAGCTCCGGGAATCCTTGGTTTGCTCGGTACACAATAGCATAAGGTACGTCGTATACCTTCAAAGGAACATGAGGTAAAACACCTTCTTCCACTTCTGGTATGACGTAGTCACCAGTATCCAACGAGGCAACCTCAACAGGACGACGTAACCTGGATAACATATCCGCTCGGATATTCTTAGAACCTTGGATGTATTCTATCTTACATCCATATTCAGCAATTAATACTGCTCAGCGCTGCACTTTAGTGTTCTTAACCTCGCCCACAAACAAACTCTTAAGAGGTTTGTGGTCGGTATACACAGTGAACTGCGTGCCAAATAGATACGGTCGAAGCTTCTTCAACACATAAATCACAGCGTAAGCTTCCTTTTGTATTACGGGCCAATTTAACTGACTGTCTTTCAGGGTCGAACTGACATACTGAATAACGCGTTCAATACCGTTATTATCAACCTGTACCAAAATCGCACCTATCACATAACTCGATGCGTCCGTGTACAGTTTATACGGCTTATTCAAATTTGGGTACGTGAGTACAGTCTCACTACACAGCAAGTTCTTTAATTTCTCAAACGCTTGCTGTTCATGCTTCCCCCATTCAAATCGTTTATATTTCTTGGTTAATTCGATCAAAGGCTTAGCAATTTCGGCATAGCCTTTCACACAAGACCGATAATAGCCAGTAGCTCCGAGAAAACTGCTGACTTCACCCACATCATGTGGTGGAGATATTTCTCGTATAACCTTGACCTTCTGACTTTGAGGAGATACTCCTTGGGCCGAAATGTGATAGCCTAATAAGTCCACAGACTTGCTCGCAAAGTCACATTTCCTCTTCTTTAACTGTAAATTATATTCCTGAATCTTACTCATGACCTGACGTAAATGACGTGCATGTTCATTCGGACTTCGTGAATATACGACTATGTCATCGACAAACACATGCACAAATTTTCCTACAAAATCACGGAAAATATCGTTCATTGCACTCTGAAATATGGCACCTGCGTTACAAAAACCAAACGGCATCCGAATCCATTCAAAAAGACCTTCTGTGCAGACGAACGCTGTCTTTTCGATGTCTTGGCTAGCCATGGGTATCTGCCAATAGCCAGACTTCAAGTCTATCATAGAAAATAGTGTTGCGCACCTCATCGAATCAAAAATATCTGAGATATTAGGCAACGGGTAACTATCTTTACGACAAGCCAACATTTCCTTGACCTGATTTTTGACCAAGTAAGCTTTTGCTAGTGGTATTCGGTACGCCTTCTGTCGGATGGGAGGGTGGTCTCCCGTCGGAATTGTACACTTAACCTGGGGCATACGTCCAAGGGTATTGGGACGAGCTGTATCGAAATTATTGGCAAAATCACTGAGCACTTTGTCAATAACTGCATATCTGGTCGTTTCCTTACTACTCGCATATACATAATCATTTTGCGATCTAAATGGTATTCTAAACGGATCTTTCTTACCAAACCATCCTACTTCTTTGGTCTCATAGTCAATCTTTGCATTTCCCATATACAAAGCATCCGCACCAATCAAACATTCATGCCTCATGCTTTCCACAATCATACTTGGAATTGGCCTGGCATCTTTGAATTTAACTTTGGTTTCTCCCAAGACATTGATTGGCGAACCATTTACGGCTAACAAAGTTTTAGCCTTCTTTAAGGGATGAGCATTTAAGATGCTCCACCATATATCCTTCCTGACAAGGGAAGTGCTAGCACCGGTATCAACTAAAGCATCTAGGTACTCACCCTTGTCGTTCTGACCACTCATTTCGACTTCGAGTCGGATAAGGAACCGCTCGGTGACTGGTTCCCTCCGAAGTCGTTTAACGAGCATCGTCGCCCGTCGACAGCTTCTGCGTACGATCGTCGTCGTCCTGCGCTAGATGAGACTCCTCCGTCACCATATGAATAACGGCCATACTCATCTGTCCTCGCGTCGGTTAACATGAACCCATCACGATCCTCATAATCGCGGTCCCGTTTCATCCGGTTAACTAGATCTGTCTGGGTGTTTCTGGAATAATTCCGCGTAGTCGTTTCCTGCCGCAAATCGTAGGAATTATGATCGTCAAAATTACTCTGACAATCCACCTCATCGACTTGCATCGGCGATTCCTGGCGGTAGTCGTCATCATCGGGCTGTCTCTGATGTTTCATCGCGTGTCTAGGTTGTTGCTTGGATTGCCGGTTTAAGGCGCAATCACTCTGGTAGTGCCCGACTTTTTTTCACTTGAAGCATGTTACTGGTCGCTTCGGTGGTAATGGCGCGGTTGGTGCGGCGTCGCAATCGGACGCCATTTGCCCGAGTTTACCGCAATTAAAGCACGTAACCGGTTTCGATGCGCGTGGTGCACAGGGTGCTGCTTGGCGGTTCAGTGTCGGCTGTACCGCTTGCGTAGTCGCGCTTCATGTGCCCTTTATGGCCACAATTAAAGCACGTCAGCGCTTCACGTTTCTTCGGTGCGGCTCTGGCACATTGTTGTGGTCTCGGCATGGGTGCTGGTGTCGACTGAAGTCCTTCAATAACAGAGCAGAGCATCTCGATCATTTTGCTCTGCTGAGCAGCTTGCTTTTTCAGGCTAGTTATTATCGCCCAAATGCCTTTTCCTTCATCACGGTCGATTATATCTACTTCCATATCCCACTCCTTGTGGACCGAGATCTTCATGGCCTGCAACAGATCGTTGCAGCACTCTTCGTCTTCCGTGATGGCCATTGCTTCATTTAAGGTCTTAGCCTTCTTACGTACTATACGTCTCCCCATTCACTGGTCGTGAAGGGCCTGTATATACGTGGACAAGACTATCCGCTGGGTGTCCTCATTGCTGGTGGGGTACGCTCATTGAGATAATTCCTTATATCGACGATTGAAGGATATGATTGTTTCGTTCGAGCGTTGATGAACGGCATCTAGATCGTATTTTATACGTTCTTTCTCATTTGCTGAGATGAAATTCAACATTATGAAATCCTTCAGCTGTGCGAACGTGACTTCGGTTCGTACTTTACCCAGTACGAATTGGTCTATGGCCATGCATAGGGGTCCTCTTGATGCACGGGTCATGATGTAAACAGGAGTCCAGGCTAAGTTCCCCTCTGTCGCTTGCCATACACGACGCGTCTCATCCAGAAATTGACTCACTTCTTCTGGTAACAAGCCGTCGCATGGTTTGATGCGCTGCGTGAGCTTGTGCACTTCCTGGCGATATACACGATTCATCTCTCGCTTGTCCTCTTCATGGGTTATGGTCTGCGCCATTTTCGTCCCGATGATCTTCATCACATCTATGGCCTCTTGGGTTGGGCCATGAGATGGAAGAGTGGGATCATGGTGATCATGCTTAGAAGCCATTTCCCCCATGTCTTTGTGGTGCTTGGGGCTAAACAGCTTGAACAAATTACTGGTAATACAATTGTATTACCACACGTTTCAAACGAGGTTGTTCCTCGCAACGAATATCTGTGATGAATTTAACAATAGTATTTTCGCGATACTCACGATGCTGTGTAACTACAGGATGGTCGGATATCTTAACTAATTCTATGTACTGATTTACTCGATCATTCAAATCGTTCAAAACTGATATAACTGGCCTTTGTGGCGGACTACTCATATTTTAAAACGTACTTACATAATTCACGGATTTGCACTCCAGTGCGAATAATAAATATGTCTGAAAAGAATCACACAAATTTACTGATGAATCTAGATGAATCCTGGCAGGCTCGCCAATGAAGATTTGAGATCTCCAGAGGGGTCGTCGGGTCGGAAACTTCTTACCGCTTACTATATATACGATGATGATGGATCCCGTTTCACTACCGGTAACTGGAAGGTGTTGCTGCGACAACGGTCACCGGCAGTGATGAAGGATAACTGCAGTCGGCTCGCCTCGTCTGACTGATGGTGGATAGACGATATTTATCTTGAGACTGCTGGGCCTATCTGACTATTCTAAGTTCCAAGTAAGGACTGGGTGTTACTCCCAGCTCGGCTAGATTCCTATTGACTAACAAAGGCGGGTCTTACATATACGTAAGATTAATACTTTATTTACAAATATAACAAGTTTGTGATCCAGAGCAAAATCAGCCACAATGAATACTTGGTATTAATTCATTTGTACAATCTAACAATAGCTAATTATCTTCTAAGTCTTAATCCTGTCTACTATTATCAAAGCTTCGTTAGGCATACAAGCCACAGCTTAAAACTAAGCACGCACGCAGTACTTAGTGAATCACAGATGGTGATGGATTAAATTATCTAAGTGAAATCTCGCCTTATATACTCTTAATCCATGCCTCTACACATTTCGCAGAAACATACAACTTCTCTCAGCATCTATTCCTATCTATTCTTACATATACGTAAGGCAAAAATAAAAAATAGTTTCGTTTCCTGTAAACCTCCCGGGTGAAATTTGTCTGTTTTCACCCGGCCTGGAATAAAATAATTTTTTTCTTCTACCCAGCATAAATGTTAAAACATGCATACATTTGTCAAACTATACAAATTACAATGTTTTAATGCCATTTGTATGCAATATGAATCCATTTTGCTAATTGTGACATGAAAAACATACCAAATTTGGCAATTACAACCATATTTAATTGATATATGGTCAACTATCTGGAAACCAAAAATTTATGACCTCTTTAAAATAAATTAATAATTTAAAAAAAAATTAATTCCCTACCTCCCTACTTAAATCTTTTTTCTACACCCAGTTTGCAGGAAACAAAATCTTTTTTATGGATGGCCTAAGATTAATACTTTATTTACAAATATAACAAGTTTGTGATCTAGAGCAAAATCGCCCACAATGAATACTTGGTACAAATTTGTTTGTACAATCTAACAATAGCTAATTATCTTCTAAGTCCTAATCCTGTCTACTATTATCAAAGCTTCGTTAGGCATACAAGCCACAGCTTAAAACTAAGCATGCACGAGGTACTTAGTGAATCACAGATGGTGATAGATTAAATTATCTAAGCGAAATCTCGCCTTTTATACTCTTAATCCATGCCTCTACACACTTCGCAGAAACGTACAACTTCTCTCAGCATCTATTCCTATCTATTCCTACAGCTCATCTAGATATTCCATAAGCACACTTTGACTGGCCGAACAATCAGTCCACCAATCAACCTCTGCTTATTTCTTCCTAGAAGTTCTAACCTGATAATTAATTGGTCCTCTCGGCCAATTAGCGATTCCTCCATCCTTTGCCCGGCGACAAGTCTATTCTCTATAAGTCTTTACTGCAGAGTCTGACCGATGCTGGTTGGTTATGACGTCATTCTAACCAATCATACTCTGCTCAATTCTGCCTCATATAGACAAAGCGGTGGAGACCGGTTCTGGTTTGATGTGATCTGTCAGCTAACTAACAACATTACGGAATGTGTTGTTGTTGCATGCCATCAAATGAGTGACATATAGTTTATCAATAAATTTTGATTCTGTTATTAATTCCTAAAGGACGCTACAATGTCCATGTCCTGTCCATTGCCTATTAATGGAGAAGCCTCGAGAATGCTAGGGTGCTAGGCACATGTGCTGGATGATATCATTCCCAGGTGGTGCCGTTCTAGCCTAGTGCGAGAAACTAGGTCGCTTACATCATCAACTAAGTCCGTTTGTCACGTTCAGTTTCTCTCATCCTAACACTGATTACTATACATTGATTATTTCCAAAACTACGATCACCAACAACTGCTGAATATTATAAAAGTGAATGCCGACTGAACAGCAATAACTTTTATCTAAACTATTTTCAAATACACATCAACTCAGAACCATAGAATCTTTTCCAATCAATTCATCCATTTCAATAAACGAAATCTAGGATTTCTTTTTTCACGAGAGAGTTGATACTTACCTCCCTAATACTTTTGATATTGCTAAATATTGGCTTTCACTCAATAAAACACTCAGATTAAAAACAGTTAGGTGCCCCTACTGGGCAGGTAGTCAGAGGTAGTCCGGCGGATGCCAGCCCCACCACCGCGCATGCGCCGACTACCACTTCCTCTGACTAATTTATTGGCTAACGCATGCAACTGCCAAGAGCCTGAAGACCGAGCCTCTGTGGGGCGGAGAGGCCGGGTCCGTATCTAGGGAGGTAAGTATCAACTCTCTCGTGAAAAAAGAAATCCTAGATTTCGTTTATTTCACATCAAGAGTATACTTACCTCCCTAATACTTTTGATATTGCCAGAATTCGAAAGTGAATCTGGCGGGAGGGAGGCGAGGTCAAAAGACCAGCTCTTCCCTATACGCTTTCACGCGTTTAAGGCACTTATGACGTCTGAAATGTGTGAGAACACAGCCAGGATTAGACAAACCATCGGATAACACAACCGATGTATGAGAGATGACCGAATGTCATATGCGCTCCCCCCCCCCCTCCTGGGAGGAAGACTAGATGACCTCAATGTCCTATACGCTCTCTACGTACTAGTGCCAAGTACTATAGGACAGAGACGAACAACTTCATTTTCGTATACTCTCTATGATGAACCACCTCCCACACAAACCATCACCATATTAATAATAATAATATTGGGTAACGTGACAATACAAGTAACAATGAACAACAAACACACAAGACTGACCTTGTTGAACTTGGAAGCTGTCATCACGATTCTAGTAGAGAAGCCTGATGCAGTCCCGACAAGTGGTTGTTACCATTGCTAAATTGCGAAGTATATAAGCAATGCGGAAGCACTCCTCACAAATTTAAACAACCGATTAATGTTTTAAAATCGACAAGGCGAGAGGGTTAGAGGTGTCACGGAGGTAATGGTCTGTAAAACTTGACTCACAGTGCCACTGAGCGACGGACATAATGTCATCCACAGGGACCCCACTAAACAGGGCAGTGGATGCCACTACACCGCGGACACTGTGAGCCTTGGCCACATCAACCTGTCTCCCGGTGGCGGATTTGTGACAAAATTGAATACATTCTACAATCCACCTGGAAATGGTGTCCTTCGACGCCCTGCCATGGGGTTCAATATATGACAACCATAACGCTGACTGGTCGGTACGCCACTCCGAAGTACGCTGTTTGTACCGGAGCAGCGCCCGTACGGGGCACCATACTTTAGAATTAGGATCATATCTAGTTAAAGATGGCAAAAAAATAGGTTGACCTGGATATTTCAATGACTGATTCTTAGCCAAGAAATTAATCCTAGGTAGAAGCTTAAGGCCTTCCCCTGTAACCACAAAACGGTCATCCTCGGCTGATAAGGCGTGAATTTCACTCCTACGCCTTGCCGAGGCTGCAGCAATTAAAAATACAGTTTTAAGTGTCAACATTTTCATAGAAATGGAACTAAGTGGTTCAAAAGGCTTATCTCCTAGTACCTGAAGCACCAGAGATAAACTCCAGACTGGAATCAGTGGTGGATTCCTTGGTCTTAGATTGCCCATGCCTTTAATTAATACATTTAATGTACTTACTTCATCACTTCCCCTATTAGCCAAGCAAGGAATAACAGTCATTAAAGCTGATTTATAACCAGCAATAGAGTTAGGCTTGAGGCTATAGGCATCATACAGGTGACAGAGGAAATCAGCTACTACCTGAATAGATGAATCCATTGGATCAATACATCTTTTTGAGCACCACTCTGCAAATCTGTTGATTTTATAATTATATGCTCTGGAGGTTGACCCCCTCCTGGCTTTGGCCATAAACATGGCTGCTTGCTCAGAAAAGCCCTCCTTAATTCTAGATTCCTTGACAACATCCACGCAGTCAATCGGAACATTGACGGATTGTCGTGAAGGACCTTGCCCTGGAAGATAAGGTCGTCCATCAGAGGCAGAGGAACCGGATTGCAGACCAGAAGGTCCAGCAGATCCGTATACCACGATCGGCTTGGCCAATCCGGGGCGATCAGAAGCACTTGGCACTCCTGCTGCCTGATTTTCTGAAGCACCTTTGGAATCAGGATTGCTGGAGGGAATGCGTATGCATACATTCCCGCCCAGCTGATAGCTAACGCATCTGTTGCGAAAGCGCTTGGGTCTGGAATCGGAGAGACGTACGTCGTCATCTTCGCATTCTTCTTCGTTGCGAACAAATCGATGTTGGGTTTCCCCCAATGGTCGAACAGACGATCCGCCACACATTGATTTAGTTGCCATTCCGTGGGTAAGACAGTCATCCTTCGGCTCAATGAGTCTGCTAGCAGATTTAGCCTTCCCGGAATATGAACTGCCTTCAAGGTGATCCCATGATCTAGGCACCAACAAAGCAGTTTCCATGTCATCATACAGAGACTGGGCGACTTCGTTCCGCCCTGGCGGTTTATGTAAGTCACTACTGTTGAGTTGTCTGAACGAATTAGAACAATCTTGCCCTGAACTTTCTGTAAGAAATGTTCCAGGCCCAGGACTACTGCTCTTAGCTCTAGTAGATTGATATGTTCCTTGGACTGATCCAGATCCCAAAGCCCTGATATTGTGGACTCTTCCAGACAAGCTCCCCAGCCCTCCATCGATGCATCTGTATACACAGTCACCTGAGGGTGGGGAGGGGTTAGCAAAACCCCCGGCAAGAGATTCTCTGTATTCAACCACCATTGCAGGTGGTGAATCAGAGGCGCCAACACTGACACGTTCGAGTCCAGCGAACCTGAACTCTGGGTCCACTGTGTCATGAGAAACAACTGGATCGGGCGCCTGCGCAAGGCGGCCTGCGGAATGACTGGTTCCAATGAAACCATCAAGCCCAGCATTCTCAAGTAAACCCGTGCCAGGACATGACGACTGTCGCACACCGACTGTATTACTGAGATGAGTCTTTGAACCCTCTCCTGAGTGGGATAAACATATCCCCTCTCCAGATCGAAGAACATGCCCAGGTAAACAAACTTCTGGGATGGAGTTAGCTCTGATTTTTGGAAATTGACTATCCAGCCCAAGTCCGTGAGAGTTTTCAAAACAATCTCCAGATTGGCCGATAACGTTTCCCGGGTGTGTGCTTTCAACAGCCAGTCGTCTATGTACGTGTGGACTGCTATGCTTCTCCTGCGGAGGAATGCAGTGATCGCGAGAACCACACGGGTGAAGACCCGAGGAGCCGTGGAAATCCCGAAGGGTAATACCCTGAATTCCCACTGTCTGCCCTGGAATGCAAATCTCAGGAAGCGACGGAAACTCCTCTCTATGGGAATGTGGAAATAAGCATCCTTCAAATCTATTGACGCTGTCCACATTCCCTGCTCTAACCCCGCCAACACCGAGCGCACAGTCTCCATCTTGAAACTGGGCGTCTCTATGAACTTGTTCAATGGCTTGAGGTTGAGAATCGGCCTCCACCCTCCGGTGTTTTTCGTTACTAAGAACAGGGTTGAATAGAAGCCCGGGCACCTCTGCGCCGGCTGGATGGCTTCCTTTTGTATGAGGGAATTTATTTCCTCCTCTATACACAACCTTTGATCTGGATCCCGCGGAATCGGAGTCCAGATCGGCACGAGAGACAGTCTCGATGGCGGGCCTGTTATCCAATCGGGACGATACCCGACTGAAAGCCATCGCAAGACTAAACGGTCCTGAGTCAACCGCTTCCACTCTGGCAAGTGGCCGACCAATCGGCCGCCCACCGGTCCACCTAGGGAGAGAGGTGGACATAAGCAGAGCGAGAGTGGCACTGTCCTCTCGGCCTGAAACACCGGCGTGGTTCCCACTACGGTAATCGGCCCATCAGGCCCGATTACCGCGACCAGATCCCCGCGCGCCCCGCCCAGCACCGCGCGCACCACGGTGCGCGGGCTGCTGCCTGGCTGGCTGCGCCTGGGGAGCCTGCGCCCCCCTCGCTGCTGGCCGAATCGCACGCGGCCGAGGCCGGCGCTGCGATGGTGTCTGGCCTCTGACCTGGCCAGCGCCACCTCGAGCCTGCAGGGGACGATACGCAGGGGGTGCTGCGCGAACGCGCTCCCGCCGGAGCACCTCAAACTGCTCACGCAGCGCCCTCTGGTTATTGACCAGAGTCACCGTCTCCTGGAGGTGCCTACATCCCTCACCTCCAAAGAGACCAGGACCTGTCATAGGCGTTCGCAGTAGCCTATTATACAGGTCCTGGGACGGGCACAGATTGTCAAGGGCAAACGTGCGCCTCGCCCGGACACTCCTGGTCACCGCCCGCGTCAAACAGTCCAGAGCCAGGTTGATACCATCCTGGATGGCTCTCTGGACTGTTACCGGGCTTGGCTGACGTGAAGCGGATGCTGTTACCACCCCCTGTAACAGCTGGGAGACGTGGGAGAGAGCAGCTATCGAAGCTCTCCCACTCTCCTCCGCATCACGTAGCGCGGTATTCGCCGAACGCAACGCGTTCGAGCACAGGACACCCGTGTCAGAACGGGAGCCTGGCCGCGCATCTTCGCCCAAAGCCGCGCGATCATCCACGCTCGGCTTAGGCACCACACCGTACCGCTGGTACTCCAGGGGCACGATGCGGCAACGCCTAGCCACCTCGCGAGGGGCCTTCGCGAGACGCCCATTCGCCTTAATGGACGTCTCCGCCGCCTCGAACATGTCCACGACATGCTCAGCCAGCGGCAGAGATGGCATAGCGGTGGCAGACGGTCTACCAGCTAACCACGGCCTATGGTCACGCTGGATCGCCGACTGCTCCACGGGCAGATCTGGCCGAACGCTAACCAGCCACTGGCAAGCGTCCGACCAATCCTCCTCCGTGGCTAACTGCGAGCGCTCTACCAGACGAGGGCCTTCGTCCTCCTCCTGAGCGCCGGCAGTTGAAAACGACGGCGGATATGCTGATACCCCTGGCAAGCCAGGGAAAACATGCGGGCCCGAAAGAACAGGCATGCTAAACTCCCTGGCTTGACCAGGAGCAGGCGCCGTGGTAGAGCGCGGGGCAGACACCGCCCCACCACGGGCCTGGCCAGCACCAGCGATACTCTCGGCAAGCCGAGGTATACGGTAACCCTGGCCATCAGCACCACCCAGGGTCACCTTCTGGACCGTGAATTCTACTCCTGCGCGAGTAGAACCACGGAACACGTCGCCTGCATTCCCCGCGAGGGGTGCACAGACGTCGTCTTCCATGGCCACGTCCCCAGACGGCGACCCTAGCAGGTAATCCTCTTCCTCCTGGCCAGAAAGATTAGACTCCGGGTCAGCAAAGAGAGCTAACCCGGACTGGCCAGGGAAGGTGCCATAGGAGGACTTGACACCCGCGGCGCGCGGATACCCAGGGTCTGAAGAGCAGACCGCGGGTCCCAGCAACAACCGTTGTCCACGGCCCCTCGGCGCGGCACCAAGCCTGCTGCCAGGGTCGTGGACCGCCCCCAACAAGGGGGCCACCTCTGAATCCACATCGAACAACGGACCGGACCTAAGAAACTCGGATTCAGAGGCGGGGATCACCTGCTCCGAAGCAGATGCTGAGGACGACAAAAGACCTGGCCCAGGCAGCATGCTGCGAAGCAACTCTGGGACCAAATCCTTTATCGTCCTCTGCATCTCTCCCAACATTTCGGACCGGAAGGCCTCCATATCCACCGCGGATGAGGCCTTCCTCTTACCCTTTTTCACACCCTCCTTCTTCGCCTTCCTCTCTTCCTCCATGACCTTCTCCCTCGCCTGCAACGATAAAAATTCAGACATTAGGTCCACCCCCCAATGCTTGCATACATCGCATTTTAGCAACAGTCCACAGGGACTGCAGCTAAAGCACAAATGTGGCGCAAAACGGTCCTTAAGGAAACGACCACAGGACGGGCAACCAGGTCTCTGAAACAGGACAAAGGACGAGGACAATGAGCAAGTTAGTTACGGTTAGAAGAAACTCAAAACCAAACTAAAAGAGAGGAACAGGATCATAAGGATCACTAATCAAGAAGAAACCAGCGTTGGACAAAACTTTAATGTTAATAAAGCGCAAGGCCGATTATGACGTCATGAATCTCTTAACAGAAATTAATCGATCCGCAACCAGCATCCAAGTGCCCAGACGAATTGTATTCATACCTAGAACATCCTCCAAAGGATATTCAGACTACACATCATCAGATACACCATGATAAAAAATGGTAAAAAATCAGTCATTATTTTTTCAAATAATTTTACCACATATCATTACTCATATACCTGACACCTTGTATAGACAAACCATCCACCTTGATGCACTGGAGCACTCCACCAAGACTACGTCTCTACACCTTTCTCCACCTTGGGGAAGGAATTGGATCAAGAGGGCAAAGTGAGAAGACCTTTATAGTAAGCCTCCAACTCACTGAACATAGACTTTTTGGTTAGATAACCTAACAGTGTTAGTAGGAAATGGAACCGTGGTGGAGAAAAACAAACCCTCCTGTGCTGAACTGTCCATTAGTCATGCAAATCCATACCTGTGGACATAAACACAAAGAGAAATTAGACTTATAAAGCACCATGTTGGAAAAAACCAACTCAAACAGGCGCTCCTCACGGTAACCACGAGTCCCGGAAACACATTACACCGGGGAAAAACTCGCTAGAATATCATTGAAATCACCTGATAAAGAGATCCCGTCGCTTCATCCGGCGAATTTGCCCTCTCAGACATCTTTCTCAATAATATACTCGGTAAATATGACGTGAAATAGGTTTTAAACTCGTGAACTTGCAGCAAAACAACAAGTACATGCGTTCTCCCTGCCAATAAATTAGCAAAGAGGAAGTGGTAGTCGGCGCATGCGCGGTGGTGGGGCTGGCATCCGCCGGACTACCTCTGACTACCTGCCCAGTAGGGGCACCTAACTGTTTTTAATCTGAGTGTTTTATTGAGTGAAAGCCAATATTTAGCAATATCAAAAGTATTAGGGAGGTAAGTATACTCTTGATGTGAAAATATTATTCTACTAATTTCATCTGCTGGTTATGTAAACAGCATCCTATTCATTTAACATTAGTACGTTCCTATTACATACAAAGAGATGACCCGGCTTGCTCGACTTTCCACCGTCCCAATGATTGACATATTTAGTAAACAACAGGTGGTCGACACAGCCATAGTATACATCGTCATCCTAACTGAATTGTATGTTGCAATTATCAATGATGCACATCTATAGCATCCATTTTGGCTCACCTGGACTTTTAGCCCACCTGGTATTTTCAAAACAGAATTTCTTTTGGGACTTAAGTGAATTATAAGACATCCTGCGGGGTCATGACTTCCCACAAGACAATCCCATATTTACAATTTGTACGAATTATATGACTTTACTATTTAATAAAGATGCTGTTGAATATTTTGAAAGTAATTTGACTATTTAAATTAGTTTCAAAATATTCAACAACTTAGCTGTATAGTTTTCTGGAAATTGATGGTCAGGGAGTTCAGGGATCAATTGATCCCAACACAAGTGAGGTGTTGGTGGGAGATGGGCCAGGTATAGCTAAAACTGGAAAGGCCCATTGGATTTGAAAATGACAAAGTTGTCTTCTAGTACTTTCTTATCATTTTAACAATTTCATTTAAACTTAAGGAAAATTAAATTTATTTGTTTCAGAGGGCGAGAAAGTATACCCAAAATGCATGCCATAGAAGCCTTTTTTAAATCTCTTAGAACTACAAATTTTCGCATTGTTTCTTCTTGTTTCCAGCAATGATTGTGCTGCATATGACAGACACAGATAGACGGATGTAGAAAGAAAATGATGATCCCAGAGACCAACCATTACTCCCCAGAAATGATTGTGAGTAGCAATGAAGTCGATACAAACTAAAGTACAAATCAACAAATCACTTAACCTTTACCACTCTGATGTCAAAATCTTTAAATTTCAAATTAAATTAAAAGATGAACTGGTGTTCACTCTTCAACAAATTTGGTGGAAGATGGTGCTGTCGTAGACAGATAGTCCACCAAAATTGTTGAAAAATGTACACCAGTTTCTTTGCTACCAACGCAGTAAAAAATTGAATACTGATATCAGCAGAGTGGTAAGGGTTTAAACTATAGTACTGACCAGTATTCGGAGGGTATTCTTGATAACCTAGCTGTGAGTCGGTGTTTACACCACTTCCATAAATGCGCTGACTATCACCGTGCGTAGTGATAAACAGTGTGAAACCATAGCCACATGCCACTTGATTAACCTACATTGTAGAATAACAGACACCGCCATGTGAAAGAGTGACAAATATTATTAACCGTTTAATGGTCAAGCCAGCCAAAACTGACCTCTGCAGTGATCCTGAGCAATGGTCATTTGCATGCCAAGAGAAGTATTTTTTGAAAATTTACCACAGGAATGACTGGCTCGATAATGGAGCCAGTCATTCCAGTGGTAAACTTTCAAAAATACTCTTCTCTTGGTCCACAAATGGATGTTTTCAGTGAGAAAATTGACATTTTCTTGAACAAATTTGAGGGTTAAAGGGTTAAACACTGCTTGAGAAAGTTTGCTTACTGAGATATTATGCAGGAATGAACATTTAATTTTTAGCGATGGTGAACGTGATGTTTGACATTGGACTACCTATGAGAAGATTTATCTTTGATCTATATTTCACAACAACATCACATCCATGTAGATTAAACATTACAATGGTTATATCCAATGTCAGTTAAAAGGACTTGCTCAGTGTTGGCATAACATATACCAGAGGACATGTAGGAGTAAGATAGGTACAGCTTATAAATAAGTTAACAGAATTGGATTGGAAAACACTGCTGGCAAACATGCAAAAGGTATGGGGCTGAGGTTAAGGCTGTACAAGAAATTTTCAATAAATTTTACCTTTGTTCTGGAAGATACCTTTATGGAATACCACCAGATTTTGATGAAATTGAAACACGATCACAACCGAGATGCTCTCACATCATGGTATCCATGTATCAAATTAGAACTGATATGTCTAGGCATTTTCAAACACGCTAGTGGACACCATAGTTTGGCAAATTTTAAGTCTGCCAAGGGACATAACTCTGATAAATATGGACAGAATTCACTGAAACCAAAACATAACTACTGCGTTTCCACCTAACATATCCACAGGGAAGAATATCGTGAGTGTATGTTCAAAAACTCTTCGAAATATGGCCTGAACAAGAACATTTTGATGAATTTTATTTTTCAGAGGAGATAACTTGGGCAAAATGGTGAAAGGGACTTTTTTCACCGAAAAAGGCACATGCATATCTTCAGGTGGGACTGATAACATTTCCCAACTTTCACAGGAATCACAACTAAAGAATAGTAGATGCATTAATTACAAGAAATGATTGCAGCCAAATTGACAGTCGGACAGGCAGATATACAGACTGATCGCTGTATTCCATCACATTTCATGCCAGAGGGAAAAAGCACTTATTTCGACCAGCATGACAGTAGTCTAAGTGGTCTTGAGAAATGTGCAGTTGCAGACAAAGATAAGATTAATTCTTTCAAAATTCACCACTGGAATGGCTGGCTCAATGAGAAAGGCTGTCATTCCAGTTGTAAATTTTCAAAACTAGCCTTCTCCTGGCCTGCAGATGGACATTCACTGCATAATAATTGTGATGTCATTGACCAATCATGAGCATTACCCCTTTCACCGATTATTTCCCCATATTTCATTTTCATCACAATACAGAAAAACTATTGAATATTTTGAAATTAATTTGACTGGATGCCACTGCTGCCTTAGGCAGCAATGGCTTCCAGTCAAATTAATTTTAAAAGAATCAACAGAATAAGTTTTATATCGTAAAGAATATACTTTTTCAGTGATTTTTGTGTGTGAAATGTTTAAAGGATTAAGCTCAGGTTTGACAGTATATAAACCATATATCTTATAGGAAGCACCTTGAGTTTATGTCTGGACCAGTAGGCCATGCGAACTGGATAACATAGCATAGTCCGTGGCAACTGCCTCTTCTCAGGCCTCATGAATGTGCTAATACCTAATGTACAAAAACAATCATAACAGGAATGGCAATCAGAGATTACTGAAATATATGCCCCACTCAGCACCACAATGCAATTGATGAATGTAGCCTGAAGATTGTCTAGCAGTGCCGTCCCAAAGGAAACTGACACAGTATATTGTGTTCATGCCAATTTATGTATGCAAGTATGTACTGCACTAATGACAGCCATTCAGCCGAAATGGGCATATTATTAGAATTAAAAGTAATCAGACTCTCCTTACCTGGGTTACTGTGACCTTGACATTTCAACCCTTAAATTAATGGGGTTCTTCAGACCTTTCGACAGCATAATTAACAGGCTCCTTCGGCCACCAAGGAAAATAAACAAACCAAGTTTGGTGATGATCCCTTCAATAGAGCTTGGGTTATCGCACAGAAATGAACATCTAAACGAATGAATGAACGAACTAACTAATTGACAAAGCAAACTGATATATATATATATATATATATATATATACACAAATATATCTACATGGGGGATGCATCTGCTGGACATATTGAAAACAAGACATCAGTGAAGACTATTTTTGCAAATTTATTGCTGGAATGAATGACTCATCTACCGAGTCAGTCATCCTAATGGTTAAATTTTAAAAATAATATATTCCTGGCATGTAACAGGACATTCTTGATTCCAAACCAGTGCACGGGTCAGGTCCAAATATATTGTTACCTAGCTCCGGATTCATAATTAGACATTTTTAAACGATCGAAGCTAATGTATTAAATCACTTGGACTATTTCGCTAAGATATTTTGGATAAAAATTACAAGCTCGAAGTACCTGTAAAGAGCAAATACTGCCTGACAAATGTATCGAGTAAATGCATGTAATGGCAGCCATTTTAGAGTTATTTAACTCATCTCCGAAGATATTACCCTATTAGTGATCAACTCTGCCCAAAGTGGCCCTTGCACATAGAGTTTTAAACGACTCGAAGCTAACTCACTTGGAATATTTCGCTCAGATCGACCGGGCCGTATTCACGAAAAGGGTGTTACTTACACCTGACATAACTTATGCCTTAGAGTTATGCCTCATAGTTATGCTGTATTGACGAAGAGGGGTGTAAATAAATGCATCACTGTAATGCATGTAGGCAAGAATTTGTTGTCACATAGGCCGCTTATTGACGTAGTACCATACGCGTCAACAGCCGTCAAAATGTGTGGCCTTCACTACAACATGGAATACTGAACAGGCTAGCCACAATCGACTCAAAATGTAGTATGTATGCTTAATACTTACAAATAAATAAATAAATAAATAAATAAATAATATTCATTCGGACATTCTATCGAGTCTGACTAACCTAGCATATAAACATTCATTAGTAAAATGCTTGTCATTACAAAAACTAAGTGCTGCAAAAACATGTAATTTTTATATTCTTACAACTTTTCCTTAGCATTCTGAAGCCTTTTTGGGAAAACTTGACTTGAGAGCAGCGCGTCATTCAGGCCGTTCACGTGCGATCATTGCCAGGCAATGACGTATCACTCTACCGTATTTACCAAATTGTTTCAGCTCCACATTCAGCGCACCATGGGTGCTTTGAATACAGAAATAGGAAAAGTATTCAGCTCAAATATTTAATAAAACAGCTGCTATGACTTCACATTAAATAACACTTAATATTTACAAAAATTCAGCTAAATGCAAATTCAATTTATAAAATTCGTAATATCCGATATTCGACTAAAATTTGAGACCACATCCAGAACGCTGTAAATAATGACTTACACCTTGTAGCTGGAGGGCATAAGTTACGCCTGATTTTATGGATGGGCGTAACCTACGCCATTTTCATGAATACCGACTTACGCCACTTTGGTGGCCTATGGCCCAGTTATGGCTTCTCTAGGGCATAAGCCCTCTTCGTGAATACGGCCCCTGAGCTTCATCAGCCACACTGATCTCTAGTGGGTCTGGTTTGTTCCGAGACGCGGTGAGATCTCGCGAGATCAGTTGAGTGTCATAAATCAGTGGGAATTCTAGTCCTGGTCTCTGTTCATGGTCGGCTTAAGCTGTTTGATCTGTATTGCCTTGTGAACCTTTCATTTGTCCCAGCGCTTTTCTATTGTTAGTATTGTGATATTATCCATGCTAATTTGATGTGAGTGTTCAATGCAGTGTTCTTTAATCCTCACCCCTAATTGTCACAATTGTCACACGTGACCTGGTAGACCACTCCGAACAGGTTTTCTTTTTTAGTCTTATCTTTGACATGCATCAGTCACGATCGTAAGGAGTTCAGGCTTATGGCACATGTCAACTCTGTGTAATCTGAATGCTCATCAAACAGTAGTCAACAACAGAAGAGCACTGGGGCAAACCAAGGTTTCATGAGGCCATACAGATCAAACAGCTTAAACCGACCATGAACAGAGACCAGGGACTAGAACTAGAAGATTTATGACACACTCCTGATCCTGCGAGACCTCGCCGAGTCTTGGAACGAATAAGACTCACCAGAGACTAGTGTGGCTGATGAAACTCAGGCGATCGGAGCGGAATATTCCAAGTGAGTTAATAAGGTAGCTTTGAGTCATTTAATGGGCATAGTTGAGATGAGTTAAATAACTCTAAAATGGCTGCCATTACATGTATGTACTCGATACATCCCTTCAAGCTTGTAATTTATCAAGAATATTGTGCCATAAGCATTACACGCATGCACGCACGCACGCACGCACGCACGCACGCACGCACGCACGCATGCACACACACACACACACACACACACTCTGACAGGCTAATATGAGATCTATAAGAACTCAAACAGGTTCATAATAAACTAATCCTTTAACCTTCAAATTTATTCAAGAATATATCAATTTTCTCATAGAAAATGTTCATTTTCTGACCAGGAGAAGATAATTTTTGAAAATCCAGTCAGCCATTCCCATGGTAAATTTTCAGAAATAATCTCTTGGTCTGCAAGTGGACATTTCTCAAGACCACTGCCGAAGCCGTTTTTGACCCACCAGAGTGTTAAAGTGTTAAGAGCCAATACTTGCCACTTACCAAGTGCTCCGGTAATGGCATTTCCCCATATATAAACACGTTCTGTCTGCTTGGTGTTTTCACTGGCATACTTCACAACTGTGTCCTTAATATTCTCCTGCTTTAGTAACCGCTTTCTCAATGAGCTACCCTCTCGTCGAAGCAGCTGGCATCCACTACAAACAGGAACTGTGCTCCGCATACATTTCAGGAGCACCCTTGTTGAAGCAGAACTGTGCATTTCTATATCTGATTCTGCAAATATATAAAAATATATATATTTTGGGGTTTAATGAACATGTATACGTGTAAACGTATTTGCCATTCTGCTGCAAAAATGTAGTAATAATATGATAGCTATCTAGCTTAAATTATTACGTGTAGACGGTGGAATATGGTGGTGTTGGAAAATAAAATAACAATTTATTAACACCCCCCCACCCAGCCCCAACAGTGTCTCAAAGCGCTCAATGTCAACAGCGTCAACGCTCAAAGTGCTACCACTTGTCATTAACCGAATACTAAATATTAAATTTTTGGGCTCCATTAATGTCTATTTGCAGATCAAACATAGGACTGACCTAGTTTTTGATGTGTCATCCTCTTCCCCATGTTGAAGAGCAATGCAGTACTGATAAGCGGGTGTCTCCTACTCTTAAAATGCACTGATTGGGAATAGTGGCCTTATATACACTATATAAACCTGAGATTTTTTTTAAATCGATAAGGCAAGACGGTTGGTCGTGTCACGGAGATAATGTTCAGTAAAACTAGACTCGCAGTGCCACTGGACTACCGACATAATGTCATCCACTGGCACTCCATTGAATAAAGCCATGGAAGCCACTATGCCATGGACACTGTGAGCCTTGGCCATGTCAACTTGTTTTCCTGTGGCGGCTTTGTGGCAGTACTGGATACATTATACAATCCACCTAGATATGGTATCTTTTGAGACCCTGTCGTGGGGCTCAATGTAAGATAATCATAACGAACTGAGGTCTGACCGCCAATCTTCCATGCGTTGCTTATAGCGGGTTAATGTGCGGACCTGACACCACATCTTTGAATTAGGATCAAACCCAGTGAAATCATACAAAATTAGAGGCTGACCAGAATACTTCAAGGACTGGTGTTTAGACATAAAATCAATTCTTGGTAGAAAGAAGCCTTAGGCCTTCCCCTGTAACCATAAAACAGTCTGGCTTGGCTGACAGGGTATGAATTTCACTTCTATGATAGCCGAGGCTGCAGCAACAAGAAATACAGTTTTAAGCGCCAACAATCGCTGGTGGATTCCTTGGTCTTTGATTACCCATGCCTTTCATCAAGGTATTAAGATAATATACTTCATCACTTCCCCTATTAGCCAAGCAAAGGATAACTGACATTAAAGCTGACTTATAGCCAGCAATCGAGTTAGCTTTGAATGGTTGCTGGAAATCCACTGGAATTGGGTGCGCCATCGGAGGGTGGGAGCATCTTTGGAATTTCCTTTCAGTATATAGTCTTTGTTCTCTGAAAGAAGCGTCAGCCCACATCAATGCGCAAGAGATGTTGGCTGTCTTACAGGTTCTAGTTCATTGGTTAAAATTCTCTGAAAACAGAAATGGAAGCAGAATTTAGACAGGAAATATGCAAACCAGAAGTGTTCGACAAACCTGAAATGGGAAAATTTTCAGAATTAAAATGTGGATCTAGCTCGAAAGATCTCCTAACATTGCGCATGAACGGCATTACCAAAATTTTGACATTGGCACGTTGCTGCTGCTTTCTAGATTTGCCTAATGCGAGCAGCTCTTGGATAAGGCCAGACACGGCTGGCACCACATCTTGGGTTTTCCCCAAAGAACAGATGTGCCCAAGGCTCACTTGGGTTTGGGAAACAGGAGACTTATGGAGCGCCTTTACACTTCCTGAAGCCGTAAAGCTTCTTTTCGTCTTCTCCTTGTCATTTTTAGTCTTTGGAGGACATGCCTCCTGTCTCGAAGTGAGAGAAACAGGATTTCACCAACTTTCGGACATGACTGGACTGCTCACCATGCTCAACCGAAGATCCTTCCAACACGCTTTCCATTAAAAACGAAAAAATAAATAAAAAGTTGAAGCAAACAAGTTTCTTAAATGAGGAAACATCCTCTAAATCAAGCCTCAAGAGAAAACAATGGAGAAAAAAACTCGGATTAAAAAGGCGGGAAAAAAAGAAATCCAAATATCACACCATTGAATTGAAAAATCCAAAGCCTATTTCCCCTTTTAGACAAACAAGTAATACACGAATATACTTGCTACGTAATAGCTGTTTACCTCTCCTAATTCTATAGGTATTTAAATGGTAGGAGATGATGATAGATATGTAGGCATTGAGATGTATCATGAACACCGGTAACAAAGTTACAAAATGACAACAGATCATCAAAAACAATAATTAGATTATAAATCATAACTTGGTTAACAGTGACTTCATGTTGGGCATGATTGTGGTGAATAATCCTCAACTCAATGAACTCTATCAAAGGTAACAAGTATAAAATCATTGACTGGTGGTTTTCAATCTTTCTATTCTAGTTTGCAGAAAAAATTGAAAGTGATTCTATATTGTCTTTTGGTGCCTCTGTGCACATGCCCAATGACTTAGGTCATTGAGGAGTGTATTCAGACTGGTGCCAGTCTCATACAGGCTGCATGGTGGGAGTCTAATCTACCAGAAGCCTGGTGTAGGGTAGAATGATATGGTATACGTGTAGGCATTGGGTGGCATGAAAAAAAAGCACAAAGATCTTTTTATGGTGCTAAATGCATAGTAATTGATTTACATGTAGCAAGTAGTGATTGAATGGTACAGATGTTTGTGGTGTAATAACAACTCCAAGACAGAATTGTTGGATGATTTCTCAGTCTTAGATTACCCATACATGTACCTTTAATTAAAGTATTTAATGTACTTACTTAGTCACTTCCTCTATTAGCCAAGCAAGGGATAACTGACATTAGAGCCGACTTGTACCCAGAAAATGGAGGTAGGCTTGAAGCTATAGGCATCATACAGCTGACAGAGGAAATCGGCTACTACACGAATAGATGAATTCGTTGGATTAATACATCTTTTTGAGCACCATTCTGCAAATCTGTTGATTTTATAATTATATGCTCTGGAGGATGACAGCCCCCCCCCCCCCGCCCCCCCCCCCCCTTCTGGCTTTTACCATAAACATGGCTGCTTGCTTTGAACGGCCCTCGTTAATTCTAGATTCCTTGACAACATCCACTCCATCCATTTGAACATTGACAGATTGTTGTGAAGGGTCTTGCCCTGGAAGATAATATTGTCCATCAGAGGCAGAGGAACCAGATTGCAGAGCAGAAGGTCCAGCAGATCCGTATTCCATGATGGGCGTGGCCAATTTGTGGCGATCAGAAGCACTTGGCATTCCCCCTGTCTGATTTTCTGTAGAATTTTTGGAATCAGGATTGCTGGAGGGAATGCGTATGCATACATTCTCCCCCAGCTGATAGCTAACGCATCTGTTGCGAAAGCGCTTGGATCCGGAATCGGAGAGACGTACGTCGTCATCTTCGCATTCTTCTTCGTTGCGAACAAATCGATGTTGGGTTTCCCCCAATGGTCGAACAGACGATCCGCCGCACATTGATTTAGTTGCCATTCCGTGGGTAAAACACTCATCCTTCGGCTCAATGAGTCTGCTAGCAGATTTAACCTTCCCGGAATATGAACTGCTTTCAAGGTAATCTGGTGACCCAGACACCAACAAAGCAGTCTCCATGTCATCATACAGAGACTGGGCGACTTCGTTCCGCCCTGGCGGTTTATGTAAGTCACAACTGTTGAGTTGTCTGAACGAATAAGAACAATCTTGCCCTGAACTTTCTGTAAGAAATGTTCCAGGCCCAGGACTACTGCTCTTAGCTCCAGTAGATTTATATGTTCCTTTGACTGTTCCAGATTCCAAAGCCCTGATATCGTAGACTCTTCCAGGCAAGCTCCCCAGCCCTCCATCGATGCATCTGTATACACAGTCACCTGAGGGTGGGGAGGGGTTAGCATAACCCCCACCAAGAGATTCTCTGTGTCCAACCACCATTGCAGGTGATGAATCAGACATCCCCCCACCCAACCCCCTTCCAGCTGATACATGTAGCTAGCGCATCTGTTGCGATAGCGCTCAGATCTGGAATCGGAGAGACGTATGTCATCATCTTCGCTGCGAATAAATCTATGTTGGGCTTCCCCCAGCGAAGACGATCTGCCACACATTGATTTAGTTGCCATTCCATAGGTAAAAGACTCATCCTTCGGCTCAACTAGTCTGCTAGCAGATTTAGCCTTCCAGGAATATGAACTGCTTTCAAGGCGATCTTGTGATCCAGGCACCAGCAAAGCAATTTCCATGTCATCATACAGAGACTGGGCGACTTCGTTCCGCCCTGGCGGTTTATGTAAGTCATTACTGTAGAATTGTCCGATCGAACTAGAACTATCTCGCCACAAACTTTCTTCATGAAATGAAATGTGGAGGTATGTTCAGTGACAGAGGTATGTCCTGTGACATTTGAGGCCAGTAATTCCAGAACATTGATATGTTCCTGTGACTGATCTAGATTCCAAAGCCCTGATACTGTGGCTTCTTCCAGGCAAGCTCCCCATCCCTCCATACATCGTTATATGAGGGTGGGGAGGGGTGAACATCACCCCCGCCAGGAGATTCTCTCCAACACTGAGACATTTGAGGCCAGTAATCTTGTACTCTGGGTCCATGGTGTCATGAGAAATAACTGGATAGGCCGCCTGCCTAAGGCTGCCTTTGGAATGACTGGTTCCAGAGAAATCATCAACCCCAGAATTCTCAAGTAAACCCGTGCTTCTACCCTCTCCTGAGTAGGATACACATATCCTATCTCTAGATCGAAGAACATGCCCAGGTAAACAAACTTCTGGGAGGGAGTCAGCTCTGATTTCTGAACGTTGATTATCCAGTCTAAGTCTGTGAGAGTTTTCAAAACTATCTCCAGATTTGCTGATAGACGTTCGTGATTGTGTGCTTTTAACAGCCAATCGTCTATGTACATGTGGACTGTTATGCTTCTTCTGTGGAGGTATGCTGTTATAGCAAAGACCACCCTGGTGAAGGCCCCTATGAGCCGTTGAAATTCCAAATGGTAAAATCATGAATTCCCACTGCCGGCCCTGGAACTCAAACCTCAGGTACCGGTGAAAACTCCTCGCCATTGGAATGTGAAAATATGCATCCTATGGGTCTATTGATGCTGTCCACATTCCCTTCTCCAACCCTGCCAACACCGTTTTTACTGTTTCCGTTTCAAAACTTGGTGTGTCTATGAACTTGTTCAATAGCTTGAGGTTGATAATTGGTCTCCACCCCCAGTGATCTTTGTCACTAGAAACATGGTTGAGTTGAAGCCCGGACAATTTTGTGTCGCTTGAATTGCTCTTTTTAGTATGAGGGAATTTATTTCTTCCTCGATACACAACCGTTGATCTGGATCTCATGGATTTTGAGTCCAGATCGGGACCAGAGACAGATGCGATGACGGTCCTATTATCCAGTCGGGATGGTATCCGACTGAAAGCCATCGCAAGACTAACCGCTCCCACTCCTGCTTGTGAAGGGTCAAACGGGCCCCCACTGGTCCACCTAGGGAGACATAAGCAATGCAAGAGTGGCACTGTCTCTGGTTCTAGAAGCACTGGAATGGTCATCTCTGTGCCAACCAGCCCATCAGACATGGTTACCACGACCAGATCCTCGCATGCCACGGCCCGCACCACGGTGTGCAGGCAGCTGTTTGGCTGTGCTGGAGGAGCCTGCACCCACCCACCCCTCGCAGCAGGCATGTGATGGTGTAGCCGATGCTTGCACTGCACTGGTGGCTGGCCTCCGACCTGACCACCGGCACCCCGGGCCTGCTGAGGATGGTACACAGGGGGTGCAGCACGAACGTGCTCCCTACGGAGCACCTCAAACTGCTCATGTAGCACCCTCTTGTTATTTACCAGGGTAACTGCCTGCTGGCAGTGCCTACATTCCTCACTTTCAAAAAGACCAGGACCTGGCATAGGCATCCGCAGCAGCCTATTGTACAGGTCCTGGGATGGGCACAAATTGTCAAGAGAAAAATTGTGCCTCATTCGGACACTCCTGGTAACAGACCACGTCATACAATCCAGAACCAGATCAATAACATCCGAGATGGCTCTCTGTACAGAGACAGGATTTTGCTGGCGCGATGCAGAAGCCGTTACAACCCCCTATACCAATATCAATGAGTCTGCTAACAGATTCAGCCTTCCCGGAATATGAACTGCTTTCAAGGTGATCATATGATCCATGCACCAGCAAAGCAGCTTCCATGTCATCATACAGAGACTGGGCGACTTTGTTCCACCCTGGTGGTTTATGTAACTCACTACTGTAGAGTTGTCTGAACGTATCATCACAAATTTTCCCTCCACTTCTTTTAAGAAGTGTTCCAGGCCTAGAATTACAGCCCGCACTTCTAGCATGTTGATATGTTCCTTTGACTGTTCAAGATTCCAAAGCCCTGATATAGTGGCTTCTTCCAGGCAAGCTTCC
This sequence comes from Chaetoderma sp. LZ-2023a, assembly GCA_034401795.1. Lineage (NCBI taxonomy): Eukaryota > Metazoa > Mollusca > Caudofoveata > Chaetodermatida > Chaetodermatidae > Chaetoderma > Chaetoderma sp. LZ-2023a. Next base: position 173,086,565 of record CM067369.1, on the reverse strand, counting down.
CAACCCTCCATCGATGCATCCGTAAACATCGTTACTTGAGGGTGGGGAGGGGTCAGCATGACCCCCACCAGGAGATTTCCGCTCTCCATCCACCAATGAAGGTGATGAATGAGAAGGTCCAACACTTGAATGCACAAGTCCAACGATCCTAAACTCTGCGTCCACAGAGCCATGAGAAACAATTGAATCGGCCACCTGCGTTCCATTGAAACCATCAGACCTAACATTCTCAGATAGACTCGTGCTAGAATATAACGACTGTTGCAAACCAACTGAATGCACGAGAGGAGATTTTCCACTCTCTCCTGGGTTGGATAAACATATCCTATCTCCAGATTGAAGAACATACCCAGGTCAACAAACTTCTGGGATGGAGTCAGCTCTGATTTCTGAAAGTTGATTATCCAGCCTAAATCTGTGAGAGTTTTCAAAACTATCTCCAGATTTGCTGTCAAGCTTTCTGGGTTGTGTGCTTTCAGCAACCAGTCATCTATGTCAGTGTGAACAGCTATATTTCTCCTGCAGAGGTATTCCGTGATAGCAAGTACCACTCGAGTGAAGACAGTGGTCTCCACCCCCCGGTGTTCTTTGTCATAAGAAACACGGTTGAATAGAAGCCATGGCAATCTTGCGCCGGTTGAATTGCTTTCCTTTAGAATTAGAGATTCTATCTCCTCTTCTATGCACAACCGCTTGTCTGGATCTCTTGCAATTTGAGTCCAGACCGGTACTAGAGACAGATGCAACGGTGGACCTCTTATCCATTCTGGACTGTATCCGTGCGAAAGCCATTGCAAGACTAAGCGGTCCTGAATTAACCGCTCCCACTTCTGAATGTGGCAAGTCAAACGACCTCCCACTTGTGCACCTAAGGTTGACGAGGTGCCCATAAATTTTACAAGTGGGAGTGTCTCTGGTACAAGTGACAACACCTGAGTGGTACTTGTGGTAACCAGAACAAATTTTAGCCCATCAGGCCCGGTTACCACGCACCGCTCCTTGCGCGCCGCGACCAGCGCCAGGTGCATCACGGTGCGTGGGCTGCTGTCTGGCTGCGCTTGGGGCGTTGGCTGACGTACAACAGCATGCTGCTGCTGACGCGGCCGACGCAGTCTCTGAACCCGGCCGGCCTGCTGGCCTCTGACAATGCCAGCACTACCATGAGCGTACTGCTGTCGAGCAGCCGAGGGCTGAACACGCATGTGTTCTCTGCGCAGCACTTCAAACTGTGCGCGCAGCACCCTCTGGTTGTTCACCAAAGTCACTGTCTCTTGGAGGTGCCGACAACCTTCACCTCCAAAGAGACCAGGGCTCACCATCGGCGCTTGCAACAAGCGCGACTTGAGCTCCTGAGACGGCCACAAATTGTCCAATGCAAAAGTGCGCCTCGTTCTCAGCAACTCAGGACTGCCGCAGGACTAGGCTGTTGCTGCACTGAAGCTGCTACAACCCCAGATAGCAGAGAGACATGAGACGCCACTTGTGAACTCTCCTCGGTGTCGCGCACAGCGGCATTAGCCAAGCGCATAGCGCCCGTGCACAACGCTCCCGTGTCAGCACAGGAACCCGGCCGCGTATCTTCCCCGAGAGCGGCGCAGTCATCCGCGCTCGGTCTTGGTGCTATGCCATATCGAGCATACTGACTAGCAGTAACTCGACATTGTCTAGCAACCTCACGGGGGGGGCCTTCGCGAGGCGACCTTTCGGTCTGATCAACTCCTCTGCCGCCGAGAACATATCTAAGATATGTTCAGCATACGGAAGAGACAGAGTCGTGCTGGCCAACGGCTTTGCCTGTAACCATGCCTGAGGGTTACCGGCGGCCGTCTCGTCCACGGAGAGCTCTGGTCTGACAGCGAGGAGCCACGCACATGCTTCTGACCAGTCTTCATCCTGGCTACCTGCGAATTGCTGACGAGCAGTGGGCCCTCGTCATCTTCAATGGCATTCGCAGGTAAGGCCGAGGAGGAGGCTATAGATGAACCTGGCTGCCCAGGTAATGTATACGGGCCCACGAGGGCTGGCATAACATTCTCCATGGACTGACCAGGTACCAAGGCCGCGCTTGTGTGTGGGGGTTCATGCACACCAGCGCGGCCTGGAACGTCCGTATGAGATTCCACGTCTAAACATGGAATCTTATACGGGTGGCCGTCTGCTCCAAACCGGCCCACAGACTGAATCATGAAACCGAGGGAACAGTGCCATAGCTGCGAGCGGTCGCGCTCCCCATGAGAGGAGTGTAGACGCTTGCATCCATGTCTTCATGCTCATCCTGTGGACCGGGCAGGTAGTCTTCATCATTTTCCTGGTCAGGAAAGTTAGACTCTGGATTAGTAAGGAAAACTAACCCAGACTGACCAGGAGAATGCTCGAAAGCAGATGATGAGGTTACTCCGTGAGTGATCGTGGTCAGGCCCGCTGGTCGGGTCCCGCCTGATGCTGCTCGCGCCACTGGAACACCAGGCGATGCGAACATCAAGCCTGGGTCCAAGATGGCCGCCCCTGGATCACTAAACCCTTTGTCCGAGCTAGTAGGGATGGGGGCTACCTGCACTGAGGTCAACGCGCAGGAAGTTGAAACACCTGTGCCAGGCAACAAGCCGCGAAGCATGTCAGGCATCAGGTCTTTCAAAGTCCTGCGCATCTCACTCACTAACTCAACCTTGAAGGCCTCAAGCTCACCCTTCTCAGAGGCCTTCTTCTTACCATCCTTCTTAGTCTTCTTGCCCTCCTCAGCCATCAGCTTATCCTGGGAACAGAAGAATTCAGAGGTTAGATCACACACCCCCCCCCCCACTCTTTACAAATGACACATTTGTTAGTTATCCTACAAGCTGAGCACAGATGGCAAGGGTGGGGGAAGAATCTAGCCTTCATAGGCTTCAGACAAGATGGACATGACTTCTGAAGGGGAAGGGATACGAAGACAATGAGTATTATAGTTTGCAAAACCTTGTTAATTGACTATTAGTACAAAACAAGAACAAACTCGAGAGAAGACATCCACTTTTATTACAGACAACCCTGACAGCTGACTTCTCTAGTTAATAAAAAACAATCACAAACAGGATCCCAAATTAAGAAAGAGAGAGAGAAAGATTATGACTATCTAGATATCTCTCCACCATCATAATAAAGGATGATAAACACATCACAGACTTCTCTATACTAAGATTATGACATCAAGGAAAGAGAAAACTCTGGTTGATTATGACATCAAACCTCAATGCAAAAGCTCCTTCAAGGAGAGGGGACGTCAGAAAAGAATGCAAGAAATATCTAGATATTAAAAACATTGAAATTACATATATTCGAGAACCCATGCACACACAAGAATACAGTGCAATAACAAAAGGCAGCAGAAAATTGTGATTATTTTCAAATAATTATGTGCCATAATTAATAAACTCCCTTAGCCTGAGCACAGGCAACCATCCTCTTGTGCAGGAGAACACGTCCATTCATCCGCCGAGACTCCCCTTCCAGAAGAACTGATGAGGGGGGATGGGACAAAAGGAAGGAGATATTTCCTTTATTAATTTAATATATCTCCAACCCATAGACATATCACGATGATAAGTAAAAAAAGAGACGTGAACAACCTTCGAGAGAAGAACAGGAATCCTTATTCATACATAATTCGAACCTGTAAGCACAAAGCACAAGAGGTTAATAGCCCTAGGCGCTGGGAAAAAATTTAACAAGGATTCCCAGCGCCTGAAAACGTGGTACCGCCGAAACGCCCGCGACGAAAACCGGGAACAAATAAAAGTTACAAGTCTTAGATAAATATATTGAACAATATCACCTTAGCAGATGACGAGGAGGACTCCTCCAACACTTTAGCATCAGCCATGATGGAATAGGATGATTTCAAATAGAGAAAATTCTCAATAAAGAGCCAGTGAAGATTTTTCACAAGTTGCTTTCAGCCAATATATTAGAAAACGGAAGTACCGGTATGCGCATGCGCAGTGGGTGGGGTCTGTCATGTGCATGACTGTGTACTTCCACCTGCCCATTAGGGGCACCTCACTTTTTATAATTCTGAATATTATTGAATTTAGAGCCGATATACTAGTATATCAAGAGTGTTAGGGAAGTACATGTATGTTCTCATGATGTGAAAATTGTGTTGCCCCCAGGGGCAAGTATGCCATTTAAATTAGGTTGCCCAACTGTACTCCCAGGTTGCCTGTAAATTCTTTTGAAAATATGTATTGTTGTAAGCTATACAGACTACAGAATCCTTGTAAATACCAACTCAAGCATTACAGTAATCCTTTTTCACTCATATCAGCCAAAAATGGCTTCTGTAGTGGTCTTGAGAAATATCCATTTGCAGACCAAGAGAACTGTTTTTGGAAATTTACCCCTGGAATGACTGGCTCGATATTCGAACCAGTCATTCTAGTGGTAAATTTTCAAAAACAGTCTTCTCTTGGTCTGCAAATGGGCATTTTCTATGAGAAAAGTTACATTTTCTTGAACAAATTTGAGTATGAAAGAGTTAAGACTAAATAAAATAAATACTCGCCATGGGTACATATATAGGCCCTGAAAATATCAAATTATCTAGGTTGTCCCACAGTGCAACCAATGTGTCCCACAGGGCAACCAATGTGTTAAAAATCTGGTTGCCCTACATTAAAAAGTGGTTGCCCCGGACCGCAGAAATGTGCAATTTTTGTGGCCTGTAATTAGTTTCAAAATATTCAAGAGAATCTTTATTAAATAGGCCTAGTAAAGATATACAATTTGTACAACGCCGCTTGGCCCGTCATCAATTACGTGTACTTATTTACGTCATTCATGGCGTAGTTGATTATGACATTATCCTACACATCATGTAGTTGATTATGATGTCATATGACTGATGGATAAACTGGAAGGGTCTAATGAGAGCCATGCACAGTATCATGCATTCGGGTGCCATGACATATGTTAATTGATATGCATAAATTTGTGTGTTATATGTTAGTTTGTATTTTATTTCAATCAATCAAACTTTATTTGCAAATCCGACATGTCGATATATGCCCAGATAAAACATTGTAGATGATGTTAACATCAAATATACATGTATCATGCATTTATATAACTATCTACAAACAATATACAGGAAAAGCATATCACTTTTAATTAAAAACGCACACATGCATGCATGCACATTCATACATACACCTATATGTACATAAATACAGACATCCATGCACATAATTGTACGACATTCATAACTTGATCATCAAGTAGGTCAAATTCAGAGAACTCGTTCAGTTTATGGAAGAGATTTCCATGATTATCGCTATGCAGTAAGCAATTCATTAGAGTGCTTTTATTCTTTAACTACTGTAGTATGACAGGAATGTGTTATTAATACTTAGTAAGATGTGCACCATATATTTTATGTCTGACGATGTCGTCTGGTCTCTCACATATGGTGGTCCTGAAAATGGTCGTTGTGACAAATCAATTGTCTGATGATGTCTAGTCATCCGCATATTCCGCTACAACTGCTTTGGACAGATCAGGTGAGCTGCGGCTTCAAGCAGCATATGAGGCACTGTCCTCATCAATAATCATATAACCTGGTTGTCATCACTAGTGGTGGTGGTTCTAACTATGGACGCCTGTAAGTTGTATGTGAAGCACAGACTATTAATTAATAATCTTATAACAGGATTGTCATCACTGGTGGTGGTAGTTCTAACTATGGACACCTGTAAGTTGCATGTGAAACACAAACCATTAATGTAAAATCTTATAATGGGATTGTCATCACTACTGGTTGTGGCAGCGGCTGTAACTACGCCTATATAATAAGTTGTACATACATACACCGGTAATTTATACTAACATCAATCTCGTACGTGATGTTCAACTAGACTGCATCATCATCTACAACAGTAGCGGTTTCTAGTTGGTAATTAAAATGTGTTCATCTTTGTAGATGCATAATGTCACTATGTACATCATATATATGGTTATGACATGAGATGTGGTGTTTATTATTGCTGTGAATTTGCGTAATAATAGGTATTATGAGATGCGGGTTACGAATGTTAGTGTAATGAATTGGCAGGCAGAAGTCGAAACCATGTAGGCCTACTGATCTTGCGCATCGGAAGTACCAAACTGAAACATATATTACAGCTACGTTTTCTCACTATATATAATTTCAAGCTCACGCACACATACACTCGATGATCCCACACAGATACACGCACACACATATGTGCATGTGCGCACGCACGCACACACACATGTAAGCAGCAGCAGATGAATTATTATAAATATTTTTACAATGTGATACGGTGTCTGTTAATCATATAGGCAGAGGCCTATATATGATCATGATAACGATATGCAGGCCTGTGCTGTAATATTTCCAATGGTAACTTAGGGTTGCACGATTTTTCGATTATTCGATTAATCGCGATTATATAATTCAAAATGATCGTGGACGATTATAAAATGAAATAATCGTATAATCGCCATGTTGAAATTTTTGTAGACACTTTTACGCTTGTGAAACTCTGCTCGCGTTACCAAGCATGGAAACAAACATCCGGCTATCAACCGAATGTGTGAATGATTAAATAAACTAAATAAATAAATAACTGATTTGTTTGTATCGACTCATGATTAGTTTTAGATGAATAAAGATTGTTCACTTGGTCGCTATTTGTCATTGTTGTTGTAATCACACACGCTTATCCCGCATTCCCCATTCTCTGAATAGCTATGCGTTAACGGTTTTCCCAAAAAAAGTCCTAGAACTGATACCATGAAAATTCAACGCATTTTCTCACTTAAAAATTCTCAATTCTCTATTTGTAATGTATACCTCAAAACATAACCGGGGAAGTGAAATTATTTGATTTGAGCGCCTAAATATTGCGTATCCTTTAATAAAGGTCGATTATACATCAAAATTAATCCACAATTTGATATAAAATGGCGTCCTGAAAAAAAATACAAATCACGTGATTCGCCTCCAATTGAAGAGTTTATTTTAGAGCGAGTACTCGAACATAAATATTCTGGAATCGGGGACTCGGAAATCGGGAATTTCTATATATTATCATTGCGCGATAGGAACTGAGTATTACACTGATCTGAATAATGGGTACCCGTTTGATAAACTCCCGTTAGCGTATAATATCTCGCGAGAACACGCCGCCTCCGATCTCAAGAGCCGCTGGCTCACCAACTTAAGAAGCCGGCTATATTGTCATTCGTAATAATTCAATTTGGGTCATTTAATGTTGATCGGTGTTACAAAACTGACGCGCATTTTCTCCCGTACTTGTTTGGTACATAAATTTGGTCTTAAAATATATTTATAAGGAAGCTATTTAGTCACGCCAAGACTGTTTTAAGCGCATTTTAACTACAAAAGTGTGGAATAAACTTTATTATATCTTGAACATACGTGGCCTACTATTAGTATTAATCTAATAGGTGGTCGAGATTTACAAATCCGAGGCCTGTATTGACTTCTAGAGGGGCCGGAAATGTATCAGGGCAGAAATCAGTCTGAAATAGACACACCCTGTGACACGATTGTTATTATTATACACGCTATTCTTACAAATTATCTGCTGAGTGGCTAGGGGGTGGGCTTCTAATACAGAGTTTTGGCGCTTTGAAACTGCTAAGAAATCATTGGAGCTCATATGTCAAAGTTATAGGGTGGACTTCTATTAGAGCATAGACTACAATTAAACGAAATACGGTACCTTCCGTTTTCCGTCTAGAAAAATCTTGATACATTCCTTTGTTTGCAATCAGCAACTGGCGTATTCTGTCCATGTATGTATACCCATGTGCCTAACCCATAATCTTACAATCTGCAGTAGCATAATAACGTTCTCTGACGTAGTTAATAGAGTTCATGATTAATCGTATGATCGCGATTATTTTTCTTAAATGATCGCGATTATGAAAAGTGAATAATCGTGCAACCCTATGGTAACTCATAATAGGGTGCCTTATATGTTTTAAGGAGACATATGGTAACCTAAACCTTAGAAAGCTCATTGAGGTCCATACTAAAATCAACAGATTAAGGTAACCCGTTTCTGGTCTCGTAAAATAAATTAAGGCAACCTCATAGAACTTTTTCAACGGGTCACCATAACACCACAGGCCTGATATGCGGTGTATGAGCATGTATTATTGTTGCGTTAGAGAGAGAGATGGGAATTTTCAACAAACCTTTGCATTGCATATGCTAATCAATGATGTCCCTGGGGCGCGATTTCGCGACATTTTCCCACTAAAACAGTCAGTGGTCGCATTTTTATCCAATCCTTGTGCCGTCGTGTTACGCATTTCATACATGCTGAACTTTCGCCATAATTCTCAGAGCACATACAATATCTATAGAAACTACTAGTCATAAATAAAACTCAAAATCTGGAATTTAAAACGGGATAATCAATTATAATTTAAGACGAATCTCAACTTATAAAGAGAGAATGCTTTCGCATTTTAAAAGCAACCAATTTGCAGAGAATGGCAAATGCATAGAGCTATAAACCTTAAAATAGCATACAATGGCACCAGTCAGTATAACTATCAGCATTGCATATTTGAAACAATATCTAACAGAAGGTTGTTGCAGCCTAAGGCAGCAACAACCATATGTTAAATAGTTTCCAAAATATTGACCAGTGACCCTTTGATGTGTGATATAAATCAAGGCCAACATAAACCTGTGCATAAAATTAAGCAGTTATTATGATTAAGCCTTTCACCCCCACAAGTTACAGAGTTTAAAGGATTTCATGTCAAACACATACAAACATGGTACATGCAACTTGTGAAATGGTTTTTGAAAGCTTTCCTCATAATTTGTATATTGCTTGTATTGTGTGAGGGCATTTGCAGTCAGATATTTAGACGCGTCCCGCTTGACATAATGCTTGTCCCGTACAACATATTTTCTGAATTGAGCACTATTTCTATATTAGAGGAGTTATGATTTAAAAATTAACACTCTGATGTCAAAAGTCTACTTTAAACTGACCTAGAAGAAGACAGACTGATGTACATTTCGAAAATAATGTTGTCGAGAGTAGTTGGTGTCTTATTTCCAAAATGTGACTAAACTCAGTCTTCAATAGGCTCACTGAAAGCAAGAAATTTGACATCAGAATGGTTATTTTGTTCTGATTAACCCTTTAACTGCCAAACCAGCAAAAACATGAGTTATCATCCGGATGCGCAACACAATTCCATTAATTGGATCATTATGACCTTGACGTTTGACCACCAAAATTAATAGGTTCTCCTAGATACCAAGGGCCACCCTGTGACCAATTGAGTTTGTTGATGATAGCTGTACATAGTAGAACTTGAGTTATGAAACAGAATGAAGGAAATTTAAATTTCCCTTTCTCCGAGATCTAACAATACTCACCATTCTGTTACTTCTGATATACAGCTGGCCCTGACAGCTGGCTCTAGGACTATAGACTTAGAAAGCTTTACTGACTCCTTGGAACCGGGTACTCCATCCATTGTCGGCATTCAGAAGATGCACATAACCTGTTGTCTGCCAAGTGGTGCCATTAATTTATATGAAAATGCACAGGCAGAACAGCCTACACTTGCCATCCAAGGTCATATAAAACCACTGACTCCAGCCAATGAACTACCGGTACTTCAGACTCAACAACTTGAATTAGGAGATTGGTGTGTGGTTGATTATGAGGGAGAGCATTTTCCTGGTGAGGTGACTGACATCAAATTTGGTGAATATGAAGTAAACGTTATGCACAGAGCAGGAAAATACTTTAAGCGGCCAGCTCAAACTGACAAACTCTTCTACCAACAGAGCTCAGTAGTAAAGAAATTAGCAGGTCCCCCAGCCATGGTTACGAGAATGGGACCAAGAATTTTGTCGGAGTTTCCGGACTTTGATTAGCCATTGGTCATGTTGGGCAACACAAAACCATGTAGATCACACACTGCAATCTTTTAGCATTCAACCTAATGTTCATTTTCAAGACTAAGTTCCGACCCAGATATCACATGCAGCAGACCTAAGCTTACTACCATCTTAATTCCACTGTTCAGCAGGTGTTTCATGTTGTAGTAGAATATGCTAGTCTCACTGCGAAGGCAGGCAAAGACTAGTTATTCCTGTGTCAAATTTCCAAAATATTCTCTTTGCCATGCATTAATATATAATTATGTCGTACGGGACAGACATTGATATCTCATTTTTAGGTATACAATATAAAATTGCCATTGTGCATCATAGCTCTGTGTTGGTTGGAGCTTGAAGTTAGAAAATACTAAAAGAGATCTTTTTGTGCTTTGTAGCTAACACAGAGGGAAAACTTTTAGATGTAAATATGTCGTACGGGACATCTGCTTAAACTGATATTCATTTAACAACCTGGATTTCCCCCCAAAAAATTCTTGCTTACAAATTTGTGTTTTGTATTCAAAATATAACACTCTAATGACTCAATAACATTTTAAGATTAAAAATGTAATTTATTCTAAAATATCTTAAAAAACCTGAAAAAGCTAATTACCCCCAAAAAACAGCAAAATTTGGACACCAATACATTCACCTCAAAATATACATGTTTGTCAAACTTTAGACCAAAAATTTTAATATATCCCGTAAATTGATTAGTTTAAGCAGGGAAATAACCCATTAGTAAAGCTTGTAAGGCATTTTGAATTTTTACTATGAATGTCCTCTGTTTCATGGAATCGCCCCAATAATGTTTTCAATGTCTACAACATCTGAATAAGTAAGCCACTGTTACTGTAAGGCAATAATAGATGTTGTGCTGTCTGGGTTCTGTGTTTACTCACAGATGTTTGTATAATTAACTATCACCTCATATATTGTAATGTTTTGTTTTGTGGGTAGGGGTTCATCGACTCATAGGCGCTGCCTTTGATGGACTGCCCAATTGTAATGCCTGTATATTGTATATTAAGCATGAAATAAATAATCTTGAATCTTCATCATCATCATCATTTCTCAGGACTTAAGCCGTAGGCTTTTCGTCTACTCCTGTCGATGTCTTAACACTTATAATTAGCGAATACGGAAGAGAGAGGACATGACATTGTTATGTGCTATTACTTATTAGTTATAGAAGATTGTACATATCTTAATATTTGCTAGTTTTTGGAATGTGCATGTCCAGCAGCCGCCAGCTGCGGTGTGCCGCCTACTACAGCTGCTGGACTTGGCTTTAAACGCTGAATCTTTTTTCACCATACGACGAAAGCAGTAAAATTAAATAACAGAAATGAACGTGAGTTACCGCTTTTGGTGAGGGGTAAGAATAAGGATATGTCCGGTAAGGGTACTTTTGAAGTGAAAACGTCTTACTGGATGATAAATTTATTTAACGAAAACTGGTGTCTATGGCTATTCTAAAACAATTAGTGACATTGGATGATATTTTAAAATACTCACCAATATCCCTTTAGCTATATTGGCATCTTAAAGAAATTGATCCGTAAAATATCGCAAAATATATACAATATATTAATTTTAAATAAAATTAATATTTTGTATCTTCTTCTTGCTCTGTAAATTCCTTATGTCGTACGAGAACCGGGGCTGGTAACTACCGCATTCATATGTAATGTTATATTGTGAGTTATGAATGTAAATTAGTTTGCATTGAACGACTGATTTATCTACATTTCTTTAATGCAGTCCAAGTTAAATGCAGCGACAATTTCTACATGTACACCATTTCGTAGATTAGATAGTCTGGATATTGAGAAGTCAGGATACATATTGTGTAGAGTGTGAACGCGAGTGCGGCTTAAAGATTCTAATATGCATGTCAGATTATCATTTCTTGGTAAGGAGTAAATATTTCATAGTTTTCTGCTGATAGTTTTTTTGATGATGTGCTTATGTTGCAGGATCTTGTTCCAGGCTGATAGACCAAATTCTTTTAGAACTGCTATAGTTTGATTGGTGCAATATGTTGTTCTCTGATGGATTTAGTAATTGGACATGATGGAATGAAGTAGACTGTTGTCTCATCCGCTAGCTCGCATACATGGCATGGGGCACTTACACAAGTCTGTGCTGTTATGGTAACGTGTTGAAAACGTTGCCTTAATTCAATCTAGGGACCTGAAATGGGTTACCTTAATCTGTTGATTTTAGTATGGACATCAATGAGTTTTCTAAGTTTTAGGTTACTATATGTCTCCTTAAAACATATACGGCAACCTATTATGGGTTACCATTGGAAATATTACAGCACAGGCCTGTTCACAGTGTAGTTGCTAAGCTTTGCTTTATGTATTTCCTGTAATCTTGTTGCAGGCGAAAAGAGTGATTGCCTAAATGCCAAAATGAAAACAGTGCCTAAAGCTGAACAAACATTGTAAATGAAAGGGGTTTGTTTGAGAAAAATGAACAACAAATACCTGGTAGGTAAAGCCTATACGGATGAGCGCATTGCTCTACAGCAGCAAGCAAAGATATCATTAGACAGTCTTCAGAAGACCAAAAACATGCACAACAGCCACTTCAAGCAAATTTACACAAGAACTGACGTCTTTAAATTCAGATTTATTCCCTGATTCAAGATTCAAGATTCAATATTATTCAGTATCAAAATATATATAAGTCATGGATTCAACTAGGTTGTCTGCTGAAGGCAATGCCTGAATGATAAGGGATTGGAACAAAGTATCACAGGATCTTGTAAGCAGTTCAGAAACCTCGGCAAATACTACAAATAAATTTACCGAATTAATCAGAGGCTAAAAACATGTCTAAACCAGCTACTTGATGAATGGGCAGCAAAAATAATGTCCTTTGGATGTTTTGCCATACCTAATCAAGATCAAGATCAAGATGATTGCATTGGCTAATTCGGCAGTCGCTAGTTAATACTTACAGATTTACTTACTATTGAGCTCTTCTGACTTTAGGGTGCTGGGCCCTCTGCTGTCAGCTCCGAGATTTTTAAACGGTTACAAGCATTGGATTCAAGATTCAATGTTCGAAATTATTTATTTCAAGCTCAATATATAATATACATACATCACAATTGGACTGTTCATTAAAGGCAGAGCCTATGAATCGATGGGCCACTACACACAAATACCAAGCAAAAATGAATGACTGACCATGTTAAAAATGGCAAAAATCTCCGGCAGGCGTGGGTGGACAGCAGCAAGCAAATATTCATTGCAGCAGACATGACTCCCAAACAGATGTTGGAGCAGCAACAGCTACGGCCAACAAGAAACCAACAGAACAAAGCTCTACAAAAGAAGGGGAACAATCTCAGAGTGGGTCATCAGATCACAGCATCTAGTGAAAACAAAAATAGTTTCATCAGGGGAATTTCCTGTGAAGCCTTGAAAATATGATTCATTGATTACTTTCTGTATCATGATTTCAACACATAATTATGTAATGTTGAATATTTTGAAACAAAAATTACTGGAATATAGGAGCTTAGCATCTTACAATAATATTATTTGTGTCAACATATCTGACAGGTTGCTTGTATCATATGGTCACATTTCTGTGCTATTGTGTTAATATAACATATAATTTGGATAATGAGGGACATCCCAGAGCTCTGCTCCAACCCACCCCACCCCACCCCACCCAAAGGATATACATATATCAGGCACCATGGGATGATAGATGTCAATTTCTTTTTTTAAATCAGCTTCATTACCATAATACTTATAATAATGATATGTTTGATTTGCACCATTAACCAACCATTAAAACCATTATTGATGTTAACCCTCTCCAGGTAAATAACTATGATCAGGGATACACATGAACCACTGATCCTATGAGCATGTAGGCCTTTGAATCATTAACAGATACCTCATTTATTAATGATAAATTCAGATTGATCCATTTGGATCACTTGTGTTTCACAAGTAGCAATTCCAAATATATAAAAAGGACTTAATTTATTGCTTACTTTATCAAACACCTGTTAGCTGTAGCTGGTGCAATCTGTGAAAGGTTATTGTTGAAATTAAAGTTGTTGCTAATTATGAAGCTGACAGAAATCAACTTCTAGAATAGCATTGAGAGATGTCAAATTTTCAAGACACATGAACAGTTTTTGAAATGGTACAACTGGAATGAGTGATGACTTGTTACATATTGTTTTCTCTTAGCCTACAAATGAACTCTAGGCAAAAATTTGGATTTTATTTGATAAATGTTGACCAGTAATCGAATAACTATCTTGATAATGTGATGTTACAAATTATTAGTCCCCTACCAGTAAAACCGGGGTTACTATAGGTTTGCACTCCATCTGTCCATCTGTCTGTCCATCTGTCCGTCCGCCCGTCCGCCTGTCCGTCTGTCGCAGTTGGTTTTCCACACTTTTTTTCGCAGTCCTTCAAGGTATTCAACTGAGAATTGCTACATAGCTCTTTCACGATATTGTACTGAGAATTGCTACATATAGCTTTGTTATGAGAAGTTACAGACCTAGTTCGAGTATCAGGCATATGCATAAATTTTTGATGGAGTTATGCCCCGTTTCGACTTAGGAAATGTGGAAAATAAGGAAAAGTCGGTACATCACTTTAGTATAAGGGGCTACAGAGCAAGTTCCAGTTTCAGACATTTTCGTCAATTTTTCATGGAGTTATGCCCCCTTTCGACTTATGAAATACAAAATATATTAGTTTTCCGCACCTTTTTCGCAGTCTTTCAAGATATTATACTGAGAACTGCTACATTGCTTTGTTATGAGAAGTTACAGACTAAGTTGGAGTTTCAGGCATATGCGTACATTTTTTATGGCGTTATGTCCCCTTTCGACTTAAGAAATACGAAAAATATCAGCTTTCCGCACTTTTTTCGCACTCCTTCAACATAAATTTTTGATGGAGTTATGCCCCGTTTCGACTTAGGAAATGTGGAAAATAAGGAAAAATCGGTGCATCGCTTTAGTATAAGGAGTTACAGAGTACGTTCGAGTTTCAGACATTTTCGTAAATTTTTCATAGAGTTATGCCCCCTTTCGACTTATGCAATACAAAAAATATTAGTTTTCCGCACTTTTTTTCACAGTCTTTCAAGATATTGTACTGAGAATTGCTACATTGCTTTGTTATGAGAAGCTACAGACCAAGTTCGAGTTTCAGGTGTATGAATACATTTTTGATGGAGTTATTGCCCACTTTCGACCTATGAAATACGAAAAATACTAGTTTTCCGCCCTTTTTCTCGCAGTCTTTCAAGATATTCAACTGAGAATTGGTACATTACTTTATTATGAGAAATTACAGACCAAGTTCGAGTTTCAGGCATTTGCATCATTTTTGATGGAGTTATGTCCCCTTTCGACTTATGAAATACAAACATATCAGCTTTCAAGACTTTTTCCTTCTCCTTCACCATATATAACTGAGACATGGTTTATTGCTATGTTATGAGAAGTTACAGATCAAGTTCGAGTTTCAGCTGCTTTGACAATTTCTAATGAAATTTTTGACTGTCAATCTCTAAAGATTTATATCACCAGGTAGGGGACATGGATTGCAAAGCAATACTTACAGAATGCTTGTTTAATAATGTATTTATTTAGAATATTTGACTAATTTTCAATACAAAATGATTTGATTGAATCAGCATTAATTTAATATGCTCATTTCTAGCCCTGATTAGTCAGCATCACTAAAATACCATCCTAGTCTCAGGGGATTGACATGTCAAAAGAAACAAGAGAGACAAGGAGCATGTATCAC
This sequence comes from Chaetoderma sp. LZ-2023a, assembly GCA_034401795.1. Taxonomy (NCBI): domain Eukaryota; kingdom Metazoa; phylum Mollusca; class Caudofoveata; order Chaetodermatida; family Chaetodermatidae; genus Chaetoderma; species Chaetoderma sp. LZ-2023a. The sequence goes on along the minus strand of CM067369.1, from coordinate 173,070,809 downwards.
TCACCTGGAACATCAGTATGTGAGTTAGAAAATGGAAGAATAGGTTTCAAACACACATTTTAGTTTGAAATATGGAAATTTTAGTTGAATTGTTTTGGCATGGAAATGCAAACATTTACGTCACAAGATCCAGAAATTTAGTTTCAAAATACAAATATGTGTACCTGAAATGTGCAAATTTGTGATTAATAGCAAAGTTACACAGAAATGTAAACATTTTGACAGTTAATTGAGAATCTGGTTTTGAAATACCAAAGATTTAAATGGAAATGTGAACATTTGACAAAATCCAGGCTAGTATTATGAAAAATTAAATCAGAAATATAACAGATTTCAGCCTGAAACAAGGGCATTTTGGTTTAAATCAATTTAATTTCAGACTGCATTTAAATTATTGTTTGTTTGGGGTAACCAACTTAATATTTTGGTTAATATATAGATACACATGATTTTTAGTTTTTATCATTAATTTTCAGAATTTTCCATTAAATTTTATTGTGTGCTTATATATTCAACTTTATGTTATAGGGTTTAATTCTACAAACAGAACATAATTTAAGGATGGTCTCAGTGATTTTGGGAAATGATACCAAGACTGCCAGAAATCAAAGTAGACTTTGGAACAAAGAGGCATGGTGGGCCCTATCGCTCACCTAGGATATCAGTATCTGTATAAGAAATGTTTAAAATTGGGTTTCAAACACACCTTATGGCTGGAATCATGGAAATTTGTACTTCAAACATTTCTTGCTGAAATTTGTAAATTTTGTCTTAAAAGCAAATGTTTACAGAGAAATATATAGATTTTGACAGGTAATATGTGTATCTGGGCTCAAAATGCTAGATCTGTAATGGACCGTTTCATCAAATATCAGCCAATGTTTAAAATTTAACAACAAATTAGAACCTAAAGTGCAAGAATATGTGTGAAAATGCAAACATTTGGCACTGAATTCTATGAATTTGGGATTATAAGCAAGTGTTTCCCAACAAATATATAGATTTTGACAGTTAATAAGAATGTCTGTGTTCAAAATGCTAATTTATTTTTCAAATCACTAGTGATCTGAAAATTTAAGCTGGAAATGTGAAGATTGTGGTCAGAAACATGTAAAGTCTTTGACAGGAAACAAGAAAATTTGGACTGAAAAGCAACTGCTTTGTTAGAAACAAAATATATGGGTGCAAAATGCAAAAGTGTGACAATTTAGGCTGGAAATACAAACATTTCTGTATGACGAATTTATATCTATGTTCCAAATATGAAACAACAGACTATAGTGTGCTAATTGAAGATAATTTTCCTTAAGGCCTATGCACATTTAGGCTTACTGGTTAAGGTAAGTAGAAGTCAGTACACTAGCCTGTTAATAACTAGTTAGTGATATTTGTCCTAGATATGTGTTCATTAGTTATCCTACAGCAATGACTATTGAGACAGTACTTATCAGTCACGACATATAGGTGTTAATAATGTAGAAGCTAGAGTTACTTTCTATGGACATATTACTGGTTAACTACATATAGGTAGGTACTCTGATTTTGATTATTTGACCTTGTTTTGAGGAATGTTAATGTTATTATTATTTACTAGGCTGCATTTAGTAGCTTACCATAGGCGCAGTGAAGAATAAGAAGGTATCTCCTGGTCATCATAGATGGTCAGAGAAATGGCGGTTATAAAACAGTGGTTGTCATGGATATATGATAATCTGCATAAGATCGTTTCTAATTATACTTTCGTTTCAAATGAAGAGGTTCAATTTGATCATTGGCGTAGATTTAGGTGTTGACATCTGGCAATATGTAATGCATATGTATAGTCTCTACTAGAGGTCTCAACTTTATTAATTGCTGTAGTTTGTGGTTGTTTGTTAAGGGAATCCATCTTCATAATGAACGTAGACGCGTCTAGAGAGATCAGTAGTAATGAGTCATTACCCTGGACCATGGCCTCAGCTTCTTGTTTTGGTGGACATTGCAACAGGATTTGTAGTAGATGAGCTAAGTATTTAGATCGAGCGATTGTGTAATGTCGACAAGCGGTGATAAGATGGTATCTATCTTCTGCTGCCTCACCACACAGGGTACAGGTTGGAGCTGCAGTGTACTGGTTGAATCTGTTGCAGCTTGCCTGCAATGTCTATGTGCCAGTGAGCAACTGTGCCTTGATTACCGCCTTTTCAACATCCCAGACAATTGCTTTACAAGAGGACCAGACATGATGCGATGTTCCAAGTTGTACAGCATCTGGGTTGAGGTATTTGAGAGAAACTTTGCTCTGGACCTCTGTTCGCCATCTCTGCGTCCAATACACAGCAACTTCCTTCTTGACCTGTGTCTTCCATCATACTTTTGTCATTGGATTTTCAAGTACATCAAGAGCAGTAGGTAATTCGTATTTTCTTAGGATTCTCCAAAGCTGTGAGAACCAACTTGGATCATCACTCTTTTTAAGCGCGATTTGTTGAATGGCCAGGAGATAATCCTTACTTTCCAGATCCTGGCTTATGTTCCCAAGGAGAGAAAGAACCTTCCTGTCTATTTGGATTTAAACTGGTTCAGCCCCAAGTAGGATATATACAGCCACATAAGCACATCTCTCTGGAAGCGATTGCATTTGCTTGAGTTTTTTCTTCTGTAGTTACTCAATGCGGATTATAGCTATATCCGTCAGGCAGCTTAATTACTTCAAGACCAAAGGTTAATCTGGGTAACACATATAATGTCCATATCTTATGCATCAAAACAGGGTTTATGCCCCTCTTTCTGTGCAGACCCGCTCCAATCAATGCAAACAATGTCCTGGTAGCGCTTGCTGTCATCGGTTTAATGTCCACACTCCCATTGCTGAGTTGGGTGAGTCCAAGATGTGTCATGGTTTTCAAGATCGCTGTCTGATTTCCTCCCAAGCTGAATATATGGTTCCTGTTAGCGTTCTTGTTGACCACCATGGTGACACATTTTGAGACATTGTGAGCAAACCGTTCTTTATCTGAGTAAACCTTCACTATCTTGAGCAGGATTTGCATGTGCAGTTGATTGTATTACTAGATGTTTGACAGCAAATGCTAGGTCAAGTTCCAGACAGATACTCCATTGAGGTGGGGAGGGGGGGACAGCGATTCTTGAATATGCCTTTGGTTGCTCTGTATGTTTATTTTACTACATGTCCTGTCTGCGCGCTAGAGGATGAGACAACAGTCCACTTCCTTACATCATGTCCCATCACTAAATCCATCAGAGAACAACATATTGCACTAATCAAACTAGCAGTTGGGAAAGAATTCAGTCTCTCAGCCTGGAACAAGATCTCGCAGCATAAGCACGTCATCACTCAGCTCATAATAGATTGTAGAAAACTATCAAATATTTACTCGTTACCAAGAAATGACAATCTGACATGACTATTAGAATCGTTAAGCCGCACTCTCGTTCACACTCTACACAAAGAGACTGCAATATGTATCATGACTTCACAATATTCAAGATTCAAGATTCAAGATTATTTATTCAATAATTCCAAGGTAAACGAATTCACAAATCATACCAGGTTGTCCGCCCAAGGCAGTGCCTATTGTTATGGCGGACACCTTACACACATATATACAGGTATATATAAATTAGACAAGACAGTACTTACACAAACAATTATAAATTCAGACATTACATTTACTACTTCCTTATTAACCCTTTGGCCCTTGATCCACATAAACAGTTTAAATTTCAAAGAGAAAATATGTCAATTCGCGGGTCAAGAGGAGACCACCCCTTCCCACACACCCAGCACCCTCCCAACCCCCCCCCCCCCAGAGTTCACCACCGGTTCAATTATCTTGTCAGTCATTACAGTGGAAAGAAAAACTCCTGGAGTGGGCCTCTCAGTCCGCGAACCAACATTTAATACTGTAACAGGGTGTGTGTAAGAGTTAGTCACTTGGGTTATTATTATTATTATTATTATTATTATTATTATTATTATTATTATTATTATTATTATTATTATTATTTAGCGATACATATGGGTAGTAACTAAGGACAAAACAGTTACGTAACAGACAAGCACAGAACATAGTCCAGTTCAATAATATACATGGATGTCTATGATTATAGATACAACAATAAACATTTATATGTTTTTGGGGAGGGTACTTTTACTTATAATGATGATATACTGTTTACAGGATGCTGGCTAATGGGGAGCATCCTTGGACAAGGGAATGGGGATGGAGGGGATGGGTGCTCATTCTCCTGCTCATCCTGTAGTTTGTTACTATGGTAATTGAAATTATTATTGGATAAAATAGCAAGTGGAGTCATCTAGTCATAATTCTAGTAGTAGTAGTAGTAGTAGTAGTAGTAGTAGTAGTAGTAGTAGTAGTAGTAGTAGTAGTAGTAGTAATAGTAGTAGTAGTAGTAGTAGTAGTAGTAGTAGTAGTAGTAGTAGTAGTAGTAGTAGTAGTAGTAGTAGTAGTAGTAGTAGTAGTAGTGGTAGTAGTGGTAGTAGTAGTAGTAGCATTCTTTACCTTGTTTTGTAGACGAGTCGGGCCATTTTTGAGCTGTACTGCATGAGTTCGATAATACTAGTATGTGTTAATCAAGTGGTTTTTTTATTGTTTTCTTGCAGAATTTTGTTGATAGAATTTTCTCACGTGTTTCCTGTTTTATGTTGTTCCATAGTTTAGTGGCTACACATGATATTCAGTGTTTTCCTATGTCTGTCCGTGTGTATTGCTCATGTAGTTTATGTCTGCTTCTAGTGTTATGTTGGTGGATGTTAATATTGTTTATAAAGAAGGGGGCTATAGATTTGGGTAAAGTGTCGTGGTGGAAGTTTTTGACAATAGTTAGCATTTGAGATTTTCCTAAGTCGGTGAGCTTAAGCAATTTTTCTGCTTTGAACATGTTTTGGCCCTCTGCTGGCCTAGAAAATAGTTTGATGCTTTTTTTTGGAGACTTTGAATTTTGGATATTCTGTTTTTGTAGGTGTTAGTCCAAACAGCGTTGCAGTAAGTGAGGTGCGGGAGGATCAAGGTGCTGTACAGTATTTTAACCGTGGCCTGTGTCATATATGGTTTTAGTCTTTGGATGACACCTATTCCTCTTGCTACTTTTGCAGTCACTGTTTCGATTTGTTTGGCCCAGGTCAAGTTTTTATCTAAATATTCTCCTAGGAACTTTGCATAAGGGGCCTCTTCAATTTCCTTATTGCTAATGTACAATTTTGGAACCTCTTTATTTATTAATTCTCTAGATTTAGAAAATAACATATAGTTTGTTTTATCCACATTTAGTGATAATTTATTTAGTGAAAACCAGTTAGTAATTTCTTCCATTTCCTTATTTACATTTTTATATAATGTAGCTATGTCTTCATCAGTGCAAAAGGCATTGGTGTCATCAGCAAATAGTATTAGTGACATATGTTTGCATATGTTAGGCAGATCGTTCATATACAAGAGGAACAGCAGAGGGCCAAGGATGGACCCCTGAGGGACACCGCAAGTTAGTCTCCTATTTTCAGAGCAAGTTGCATTGAATTGCACACATTGCGTTCTGTCACTTAGATAACTTTCAAACCAGATGAGTGCACTTCCTCGGATTCCATAATAGGCAAGTTTTTCTAGTAGAATTTTATGATTGATAGTGTCGAAAGCTTTTGAAAGATCCAAAAAAATGCCTATTATGTGCTTTTTCTTTTCAATTGATTCTATTATTTTTTCTGTCATTTCAATTAGTGCTAGCATTGTTGAATGTTTTTCACGGAATCCGTATTGTGATGTATAGAGGATTGACTTTTTATCTAAGTAGCTGATAAGCCGATTGTACATAAGTCGTTCCATTAATTTGGAGAAAAGTGGAAGTATTGAGACAGGTCTATAGTTTGTGAAATTAGATGAATCCTTTGCTTTGTATATAGGTGTTACTCGTGCTGCTTTTAATTTTGATGGAAATATGCCTTGAGTGAAAGATAAGTTACAGATGTGGTTAAGGGGTATTAGTAGCGCTAACGTGCAGTGTTTGAAAATACTCCACTTGAAACCATCCAAGCCAGCACTTTTTGCAGGATTTAGTTTGTTAAGAATGATAAAAAATTTCTTCATTTGTGACCGGGTTAGCGAAAAAAGAGGATTTATAGTCGCCTGTGAGATAATCACTATATTTATTAGAGGATGTTGAATTGATTTTATCTGAAAGTGTTGGCATTAACAAAATAGTCATTGAATCCTGTTGCAATTTCTAAATCCTCAGTTATTATCTTGTTATTATAAGGAAATTGTGTTTGTTGTGCTTTGCGGTTATTTTTATTCAAAAGTGATTTAATTATTTTCCATATTTCATTTATGTCATTCTTGCATAGTTCAAATTTGTTATGGTAGTAAGGTTTTTTTGCTGTTTTGATTATTTGGTCCAACTTGTTTCTGTATTTCTTGAATTTCTGTTCATTATGCTTTGTTTGACATTTGATAAACTTCAAATAAAGATTATGTTTTTTATGACAGGCAGCTATCAGTCCAGTTGTTATCCATGGTTTAGTTGGGTTGTGTTTAAATTTCTTCTTTTCTTTCATGGGAAAGCTGTTTTCGAAGATGTGCGTGCAAATTTCATGGAACTTGGTGTAGGCACTTTCGCAGCACTGTATGTCTGTTACGGCATGCCAATCCACCTCAGACATGTATTTTTTAAATTGTTCAATATTGACCTGATTTATTTCTCTGCATTTAATTTTTTCATATTTGAATGGCTTTGTGCAGGTCAGCTGTCTTTCGAGAAGAAAAATTGGTAGGTGGTCTGACGTGTCAGTAACGAGAATTCCTACCTCCGATTTATTACTGAAGTTAATGTTATTGCTGAATATATTATCAATAATTGTGGCCGAAACATCACCTATTCTAGTCGGTTTTGTAATGGTTGGGTAGAATGAATGAGCATTTAGTAAGTTTATAAAGTTTTGTGTATGAAAACAAGTTTGTCTCATCAGGTCAATATTGTAGTCACCCATGAGGTAGACAGTTTTGTTTTCCTTTTGAATAGTTGCCAAATTTTTTCCTAATAGTTCAATAAGATGTTCCTTATCGCCTTTAGGTGATTTATAAATCGTACCTACAATTTTGTTTTTTCCTTTCGGTGTTTGAATTTCGATAAACATTGTTTGAATATGTTCTTCAATATTAGAAAGGTCATCTCGCTCAATGAATTGGACATTTTCTTTAACATACATGCCTACACCACCTCCCCTGCCCGTGGTTTTGTGCTTTTCAACAAATGTGTAGTTCTTTATATTGATAAGGTTAGTAGGTGAATTTGCATGTATAAATGTCTCTGTAATTCCAATAATTCCAATTCATGTGCACTCATATCTAGGAGACGGTGTAACTTGTCGATGTTCCCCATGAGAGATTGCATGTTGATAAATAGAAGTGAGAAGGCTATGTGTTCTTTGTTTCCTAGTGGATTGTCATTGAATGTTTTTGGGAGGATGTATTCACAGGTTGGTGCAGATATATTTAGATCATTTCTAGTATCAGCATGGTTAAATTGGGATAGGATTAAATCGAATGGGTTTAGAGTGGGTTTTTTGTCGTCAGTAGCCTCAGTGGTAGTAGGGTTATAGTATGGATTTAGAACAGCCAGTGTGAAGTCTGTATTGTCATTGTAATGATTGTACGGGAAAAGTGATTTGTTGCAGTTGGTACACCACCAGCAGGTGTTGTCAGCTTCGAGGTTGCGATAGTCAGATGTTGTTAATTTGGAGCAACTTAGATGAATCCATGTGCTACATAAGTCACATAATAGTGCTCTCTGATTATTCTTAACAGGTTTCCTACAGGATGAGCAAGGGAATTTAGCGGGCATGGGTTAGGTTAGTGGGATTATGGACAGGGAGGAAATAAGACAAGGGAACTACTGAAGAGAGAGGGAGGTTATTGGGGTCATTTGGAGGACTGAATGGATTTCTCTATTTGGCTGTAATATTGGTTATTATCGTGATTTAATTGTATATAACACCATCTAACCGGTAGATACACTGGATGAGATGGGTCAAGTGTCAAATTGCAATAAATAAGAATTGTGGGTGAGTTACTAAAAGTAAAATTGAGAACCTGTTATCATCAATCATTAATTGATCATTGGTTAGTATATAAAAAACAATAACATGTCAAGTATTTTTGCAACTTATCAGACTGGAAGCCGTTGCTGCCTAAGGCAGCAACATCCTCCAGTCAAACCAATTTCAAAATACCCAGCAGATTATTTCTTGAATTATTAAGAATCTGTCATGCGTGCGACTTGATTTGTAGGGGGTAATTATCCATGCTATAATTATTGCGTTCAAAATGGGTAAAAAATGAGAACCTGTTATCATCAATCATTAATAGATCATTGGTTAGTATATGAAACCAATCATTGATCACAAAAATAGTACCAATTCCCAACACTAGTACAAAGTACATAATAATACAAACACATTGACAAACGCTGTTCTCAGTCTTCTCGGATGGGACTTTAAATTGAGGTCCCGTCATACAGTGCCCATCACTGTGTGAACGTGAGCTAGGGTTAGGTAGGAAAGAAATTTCGACATAATCAAAGTAAACCGGATGCTGAATGGATCCCTCCTCGGATGGAACCACGCAACATACAGATTACAAAACCAAAACCAAATTGCTAGAATTAGAATCTTTCGGAATTTTCGATGGGACTATGGAGGGATGTAACCCGGATGACTGATCGAGTTCGTCCTCGGACGGACACAGTCACCATATGGGCTACCTAATCAATCAAAATCAAACAAGTGCGCGCTGGTGCCTGCTCGGATGATGGCCAGAAGACCAAATGGGTCCCAGGACCCGAAAGACCACACACCCCAACCTCCCCACTCCCCCCAAAGGGGCCGGGAGGTCTCTGACCTAAAGCCCCCCCACCCCTTGGGTGCATCAGGTCATAAGACCGTACGCACCTCCCCCGACCCAACACCTACCCCATCCCTTCCCCACCCCCGTTAGGTCCAGGTTAGGCCATCCCCATTACACACGCCCAAGCATGAGGAGCAACAAAAAAAAGGCAATGGAAAAGAACAGCAACATGAGACAAAATCGAGAGACAACGATCAACACACACACACACACACACAGAGAGAGACACAAGCTAATGCACAAACCGACGTCACAAGAATTCACAAGAATTCAACAGAAACCATAAAGGCCAGGCGTGAGTCTAGACCCTAGCATTGGGAACTAGCATATAAACGCCTCAAATATTACAACACACACACACACACACACAAACGCTGTTCAACATACAAGGCGTATGACATTACGTTTCACAGACACATATGTGGGACGTTTGGTGTCTAAAACATTAATTCTTTCAGCTCTGAAATAGACATTAATTCTTTCAGCACTGAAATAGTTTGTTAATTTCAAAGCAACCAGACTGTGCATTTAGAAATTGTCGCTGCATTTAACTTGTACTGCACTTGAAAATGTAGACAAACCAGTTGTTCAATGCAAGCTAATTTACTTTCATAACTCACAATATAACATGACACATTTACGTGGCAGTTACCAGCCACGATACTCGTACGACAGGAGGAATTTACAGAGCAAGAAGAAGAAAACACGGAAATACTTGTTAAAAGTAGGTTTAATATTTAGTTTATTTTGCGATATTTTACTGCACAATTTCTTTAAATGTCAATATAGCTAAGGAACTATTGTCAGTACTTTGAAATGGCATTCAATAACTGGCTAATTGTTTCAGAAATACGACAGACACCAGTTTTCGTTTAATAAATTTAAAGCTAATATGAAATTAGGCGTTGCCTAGTGGGCGAGCGCAATATGATACCCAGCCAGTTCGGTGTACACCGATCTTGGCCGCCGTAGGATCTTGGCCGCTAGTATACCGATCTTGGCTGCCTGGTCTATCTAGTATTCTATATATCTATGTTTTGTTTATACCTATGATTGGGTGACGATATACCTTTCAGATCGCATACATTGCCATCATCATCATGTGTTGTCGCCACACGTTATCATCAACATCGTTAACGAGATTATCATCATTACTTTTTTTTAGGTGCTCCTGATGTTGAAAAACTGGATTTGAGGAAACAGTCAAATTATCTTCAAAATATTAAACAGAATTCTCATAACATTGAATAAAAGGGTCTATGTTTCTGATATCTATGGATACTGTTAGACTCATGTGACTGACACACGCGTCGAGAACTTGTAAAAAGGAAAAAAAAATTAGATTTAGAAACACTTATATAGATCGCCGGTAATACGACATTAATCATTCACATAGTTCTCATGATTATTATACACAATCTACATAAATATCTAAATAATGTATCAATAATAGGCGGCCAAGATCGGTATACTTATACTTACGGCTAAGATCGGTATACTAGCGGCCAAGATTATATGGCGGCCAAGATCGGTGGTGACCGCCAGTTCAATATGATGATCAAATATCTCCTGTGTAACAATCACGCCGCTATGTCCACTTGAATGTGAGGACGTCACAGAATTCTTGACAAATCACAATTCACGCCTACCACACCAACTGACCACTATATACATAATACTACTGTCAGGTCTACTGTGCCACTTTATTCCCATTAGGAGGTTCGCCCTGGAGGATCGATATGAATCTGAGGGACGGGAATTACATAACAGAAAAGACCTGAACTAGGCATATGGAACATCCTTGGAATCGCTTTTCCCATAATACCCTGGGAGCTACACCGTTTTTTGGAGGGCTATTTAACATTATGCGCAATGGGCCACGAAACCTTAATTACATTTTCTTTACTATCTTGCAAAACTCATTTGTGATTTTATGTTTTCTGATACTGGGCGGAGTTTTTTACAAATGTTCGGATACAGGATTTTATGGTTTGAGGTTCATGAAAATGTAAACAATGCATTACTATTGGCAGTGCTCTTTAGCATGTAGTAATGTTGCCCCAACTTTTATGGCCGCCGATCACAAAATGCCTGGACGTGCGAAACTATAAATAGAATTATCTATATCTCTATGATATATACTGGTAACTACTCACAAACTATTTTCATTGTACCTCTACCGATGTGTCAATTTCATTGCAAATTGCAGTAATACATTCTGAACAAGTATCTATATGTCTACAATAAGATTCATTATCCTTTATCATAACAAAATGTTGATAACTAGATTAAATACTATAATGAAGCATTCTTTTAACGACGGTACCGGACCTAAAGGCCTAAATAATTATTATCATATTTTTGATGTACTATTGACGACAACTGATATCACAATGAATTTAATTAATCGTCCCTGATTGAAATGCTTTTGCAAATGTGAGTTCTGTTTCCCGAATTGTTCACAATTAGAATCCGGTTTTGTACAGTTGAATGTTTTTATATCAGATCGGGAAAACACAATTAGTGTAGGTTGTCGTATTTCAGAGGGGGGTATTCTCGCGGTAAACAAAGAATATCATCTAATGTGGCTCAACATAATCAAAACGGAGAAAATATCAAGGATGCTTTCAGGTTAACAGTCTTCAACAAAACACTATATTTTAATTATTTGAAAATCAGTCAAAATCTTTATTCTCTTATACCATGTGTAGAATGTTATGCAATATGTTGTTTGCAAGCCGTGTGATTGGGAACCCCTTAAGATGGATGAATCCGATCCGTCGATGAAGTAAATAAGTTATGTCACACGCAGGCTGATGGCACAATCGTAATAGACAGAAGCACTCCGTCGTGATGCTGGAATAATAGTCCGCCAAGTGTAGGTCTACGAATTCTATGCCTTTGATAGATTTACTATATAATATTATAAACATTAATTCTGTTGAACATTTTGAAACTAATTTAACTTGGCACTGATGACCGTTGCTGCGATAGGAAGCAACAGAACCCAGTCAAAATAATTTGAAAATATTCAACAGTTTCCATGTATAGTTACCTTGATATTACCGGCATTCTTGTTATTCATGGTCGATCGATCCCGACAGGCAAAACGTGGATGGATTAGCTAGAAATTGGTGGTGCAGAACTAGAAACGGATCCCTCTATTATTACATGATGACGTAGCGGCTTTCTGTGCTTATTATTAATGACGACACTTATTCTTCCATACACTTTAATCGTCCAACCATGAGACGATCGAGCCACTGATTATGAGACGATGAAATTAGCAGACGAAGTGTTTCAGTCAACTAGAAGTTTCACATAGCGTATGTAACCGTTTGCGAGTTCATTAAGTAGTTTGGAAGTATACGCCCCTAATGTATTATAATGTCGAGGATTTTTTCCACACTGCACCTTTCACTAATAAACAGGACATTTATTGGAACAAAGGTTAGGATATTTGCGATCCTCTTACTTCCTGGTTTCAGTGTCAGCATGGGAAGTAAGCGGTACAGGGTGGGTGGGGGTGGGGGCAATCTAAAAATCGAAGCGTGATTGCTCAATCTCGTATCGAAGGAGATCTCACGAAAGGGGGTGGGGTGGGGTTGGAGTGCGTTGGTTATTGTGTATGCCATAGCCTAAAATCACATTGCCGCGAGGAGATCGAACCCGCAAGAATATGATACGAGAGTATTCTATATTACACAATACTTGGACATGAAAGGTACAGGTACATGTATGGTCTATATTCAGAACAAAATGCATGAAAATAACATTGTTTAAATTGTGCACTTTTAGAGGCCTAATTTGTGTACCTCAATGTAATGACGCGAAATAAATCTTACATGTAACATATGATGATTTCTTTCCATACAAATTATTATATTTTTTTATTGTTAAGTTAAATTAGGGACCCGTGTCTCTAATTCAATTTTGCAACTAAAAGAATTATATGAATTTATAAGTAGATATGAAATTATCACATGTTAAGATTTATTTCGTTTCATTACATCAAGGCCCACAAATTAAGTGTCTAGATAAGAGTATAAAATTTTATTTTTGCTGTGAATTAATTAGGTCTACAGACAGAAGCTAGTGTGACAGTGAGTGCGGTGATGGAAAAGTCTGAAAAAACCTATGCGTGAGCATCATACTAGGCTTTTTATTATTAGCAGCGGGAATAATAGAGGTGAATAATGCCTTTTTGAGAGACTAGCCTTTTCAACCACTACGTCATAACACATTATTACATCACACATGACGCATTACTCTATGACGTCAATTTTCAGTTTCACATCGCCTGTTCATAGCGCTCTGTCATTGTTAGTATTCTTACATCATGTTTTACTATTTATTATTTATGACCATACTGTCTATACATATAACTTTGGTCGGTAAGCTTATTAACGATTGCAGTCAATTTAATACTCAATTTTTTAAGGATTTTTATACGACAATTACAATTCCGGAATCTGAAGATTCCTGATTTCCCCTTTGCTCGATGAGGAACGCGCTAGCTCTCCCTTGTAAGTTTAAAATGACTTCAAAAATAGTTTATCAGTATTTTTCTTATTCTGTGTACATGTAAGTACGCTGTATATGCAGTTATTAGCGTTTTGCTTGTATACATGCAGATTTGCCGCTCGCAAGTAGGCTTAGATGTATCCCTTTAAATATCGAGTTACCTCCTTTTTGATTTACATCCAGGTTTTCGCGACAACTTTTTCAACCTCTTAGTATAGTATAATTTTAAAGGAATACATTCATTTTCACACACATACACCCATTATCTATACAGCTCACTTGCTCGCGGCCTTCTGGCGCTCGCTAATATGAAAATAGGCGTTGCCTATAAGCGAACGCAGACACCATTTATTGCTTAAATAAATAGGACAAATTTGTATATGGTTGAAATGTCCTAAATACGTATGCCCATGTATAGTACATTCAAAGCTAATTTTTAATCATGCGTGGAGGGCATTCTGGTAAATCCAGTCCACGATATTCACAACAATGCGTCTGCCCATTGTCAGTGATATACGGCAGCATTATTGCATCTTTTAGCGGGGCCTACACCATTCAATAGTTGCGCCAGTCCAATAACGTTATAAAGTTTGTACCGATGTGTCGCGGTGCTCCTCGCTATTTGGGGAAATACAAACAAGCCCATAGTAACTATGACATCATAATGAAATTTTAGACCACGTTTATCCAGACATAAGCTACAAAAAACGGGAATTAATGCATGTCTGCGCGTAAATACATGAATGTACATTCCATCCAGGTGAGAATGGCGTGATACCAGGCCTTAAATTTCCTGCTATCAATGCTAAATACATACGGCATTGACAACAACGACTTTCCATGGCCATGGGTGTTAAAAAATAATTGTGAGACAGTCAACCAAACCTTATATTGCATTTACAGACACATAAATAGGAATATAAATAAAACTTGTATCTGTTCTGCGTCAGCCTATTTAATCGTTTTACATTCTGAAGTAAATGAACGTGATTTCGTGACAACAATATCACACAAAAACTTTGGACATTGAAAATGCGCAGTAGGTTGCCCTAAAACAATTAGGGGAAAATATGCATAATGAATAACCATATCCCATAATGCAATGGGGTCATGAAGAAACCACAAAAGCTATGTCATAAGCTGAAACCGGAACCAAAAAAAGCTCGCGACCGGAAACGAACTTTCTCAGTCACATAGTATTTTAGCCTGGTTCCCTGTCTCATTTTCTGTTATTTTTCCTCATTACATGTACGTACATGTTTTCTATATGCGCTCACAGTGTTCGCTATGAAGTTAGGCAAGTATTCTGCTATCCTTTATGATTGCTTTTTAATAGATCACTAGAATCTGGGAAATTGCCAGACTGTTGGACTAACGCCAATATATCAGCCATATTAAAAAAAGGGGACAAAAAGAAACCTGAAAATTATCGGCCAATCAGCCTAACGTCGGTAGTGTGTAAAATAATGGAATCAATTATTACGGATGCAATAATGGACCATCTAAGAACAAATAGCTTTCAGACAAGCTATATGGCTTTATCAGTGGCCGATCTACTGTTCTACAACTGCTAAATGTACTTGAAAAATAGCTGCAAACGCTTGATGAAGGTGGGATGATTGATGTTATCTACTTCGGCTTTATGAAAGCGTTTGACAAGGCTCTCCTCACAAACGTCTCATAAAAAAGTTCTCTCTATATGGCATAGAAGGTAAATTGTTAGATTGGATACAAGCATTTTTAACTGGTAGAATGCAACAGGGGTTAATTAACGGGTCCCTTCTAAAACAGCACAGATCACAAGTGGCATACCACAAGGTTCTGTTTTGGGACCACTTCTTTTCATAATATATATCAATGATCTTTCTGATGCAGTTAACTGTGGTTCTGAAATGTTCCTGTTTGCAGATGACACAAAACTCTTGAGATCAATTTTTAATCGAACAGACTATTTTCACTGCAAAAAGACATAAATTTGATGTGTTCATGGACGGATCATTCATTATTAAAACTTCACCCAGATAAGTGAAAATCTATGCAAAAACTAAAACAACAGAACCACACATACAATGAACTCATGCAGCCACACTTTAACATACTCCCCTGCTGAAAAAGATATTGGTGTAATAATCGATGAAAAGCTAAATTTCGACCAGTACATTCCTACACCCCTGATAAATAATACCTACTGTATATATACATGTAGGCTATAGGCCTATAAACATATGAATATAGGTCGGATGATATGTGCGCAATTTCCAAAGGTTTAGCAGCCAACTGATACTGGGGAAATGGGTCAAACCTATGGACCAACGTGTATATTTTTGAAAGATTTACTTACAAATACTTACGTTCTTGACACTAGTGGCTATATAGGGAGTGGAGGTGGGGTTTATCTACGCACATACCATCGAGGATGCCTAATTAGATAAATCAATAATAGTTACAAACTGTTAATTTGTAGATTTTAATCGATATGGGAATGAAATATAATGATCTATATATACATGTAATACCCGGTGACATCTTGTGGAGTGGGAAACAAACATAGCAAAACTACATTGGTTGACTATAGGGACCATACAAAATAGGGTATTTCCTGCACTTCGTCTTAGCTGTATGAAATTGCTTTTATAAACACACAGTGATTACTATGTAAGAATATTATTTTTATAAAGCAAGACATTTGCAAAATGTTTATTTAACAGGAAACACTGTAAAAGCTATGTGATTATTGCTAAGTGAAGGCACACAAAGTGGTTTGTTTATGTGCTTTGACCTGACGTTGGCTGCACATGTGCATTCAGAACTCCTGAGATAGCTCCTGAGATAGCTTATTCACATCATTATCATCATCATTCAAGATTCTTTATATTTCCATATAGATAAATAACGTAGCAGTTCAAGACGGGCATCCACCAAAGGCTTGGTGGACCCTTGACATATAACATTTATTATAATATGTTTATACATCATATATGGTCAGGGTACATGTACCTGTTTCTAACAGGGTTCTATTTCTAACAATTGGTCCTTTTTGTGTTCTCCTGCACTTGTTGTATTGGTAACATCGTCAAAACACGTTTATTTCTATAGATATATTTTTATTCAATATTTGAATTTTTTATCAAAATGCAACAGAAATAGGTAATTATTTTATCCACATTTTTATTCTGCGTGTGAAAAACGTGTTTTCACTCTTACTGTTTTCAGAGTCCATAAAAGTATTCATATCTGGTAAAGAAATGAATGAAACTTGTCCAGTTTTTCATGTCAGACGACATCTGCCACTTAGTGTCAAACACAGTATGTTGATTTCACCAACATAACAGTAATTACTTTCTACAGATGCAATAAAGGAGCATGGTGGTTAGGGATGTGCGGTATACCTGTGCTGAAACCGGTGACACAATTTGAAAACCGCATATTTATGAAAAACCGGTTTTGTAAAAATTATTTTTTCAATAATATATCATCAATGCATAAAATTGCATTCATATCATCACTTAATGTATATAAAATCAATAAAATAATACAAGGGGAAATAATTTTAATTTTTTCCGCATCTCGCGAGTATGTTGACAGATTGTATAATGTGTTCAGAAACTAATCTACAAGTGTTTGTAGTAGCATGTTGTGATTTATGAACACACAATACCATCTGACAAACCGGGAATCTAGGTGAGTTTATTACTATACTTCTAAGGCAAACATGTGTATTGTATATAGTAATATTCAACAAGTCTCGTGGACACCCAAACTGGTCGCCTAGCAACTCACCTAGACATCTTAAATACACTGTGCGTGACTGTGACTGCGTGTATTTAACGCTTATCTTTGAGAATGCATTCTTATTTAATGTGTACCAACTGTATTACCGGGATATTTGTATTACACAATGGGATATCTGCTATAGTTATTTGAAAACAATGGATGTCAAGTTGTTGCTATCTTAGGCAGCAATATGTTTCAGTAAAAAAATTGTCAAAATAATCAGCTACATGTGTAATATTTGTTTAATTTAGATAGATGTAGACCTAATCTTGTCTCAGGATAAAATGGGTTAAGTCTGGCCAGATAGCCAGATTCACTGTTACTAAAAACAACTCATGCGGCTTCCAGTTAGTAAAATTAATGTGTATATTAAGCACCCCCTCGCATCATAAATAAACTCAACCATTGACATTCTGATGTGTAGCAGGGGCGAGTCCGCTGTAAATATTTAGGCATGTCTGCGTTCACTTTCATAAACACTCGGAGGGTATGAGCGGGTTTAGCCAATCAGAATCGGGTGTGCTGGGTACGTCTAAAATATGCAGGACTACCTGCGTGTATGTATTTCTGATAAAATGAAAGAATATTTTTGACGGGGAGTTTTATATCAGAGGGTATGTCAATATAATGATACGGAGACAGTATTCGGCATAAATGGTTTATTTAGATATTAACCAGTTTTCAATAAATATAGTATGATTACAGATTCGAGTCTAACACAAAATAAACAATCTATTTTGTGGTAGTGCGAATGAGATTAAATTTTTTTACTATTAGCTAATGCTATTCAATAAGCCGGATATCCAGTTAAAACCGGTTTTGTAATCAACACTGTCACCGCTTTCACTTTTTCCAAAACCGCACAGCCCTAATGGGGGTGCTTATTTTGTTTTCACATCTAGATTGTTGTTTTCTCAGGCACATGACCAAACACGGCCATAGTTTCCATATAGTAAAAATACTAAAATAATTTTAACGTTTTTGGTACACGGTCATGGAAATCCTGGAAAGTCATGGAATTTGAAAATTTAAATTCCAAGCCTGGAAAGTCATGGTAAATCAGCATTTTTTATCATAGGTCATGGAAAATGGTAATCATGCAAAATAAAAGAAATCTGATAACAAACATTTTCCGCTGTCACCTCTATACAATAAAATTATGGCAACAGCGTATCAAACAGGCTTTTGCTTGGTTGTTACAGACGCAATGTTCAAACATTTTACAGAATAAAGTCAGATCATAATTTATGTAACTACGTCCTAAACACATAACATAGATATTAATTCTTGGAGGTCATGGAATTTGTTAATTTTGGTCGTGGAAAAGTCATGGAATTTCAAACACAAAAGGGTGTATGAACCCTGAGGGTATGCAAAACAATCCTTATTTCATTTTAAACACAAAATTTACAACAACATGGACATAGATACAAGATTTTTATTTTGAAAAAGATGTTGCTGCTGTCTATTCATACCAGTATTACGAAAAATGGAATTTGACAAGGTTTAGATTTACTACAATAAATTAAGTTGTGCTTCCTTTTTAGCAGCGTTTGATCATTATTTTTGCTGATGAACTCCTGTTGTCATATCATAGGCAGTGATGTAATATTGCCATGTTGTTGCTAGATATATAACAGATTTACATCCCTGTTAGAAACTTGTACCTAAGTACACAAAAACTCTCTGAAAGCCGATATTGAGTATTAAAACAGAGTAAACTTATTTGGCGGGATTAAGAAATTTTAATGCATGTATTATTTCACTGAAAATTTGCTAATTACTGAGTAGAAGTTTTACATTCATATGCAATCGGCAAACTGCCCATACCCTGTTAGAAACTGATACTCAGACAATACTCCCGTCTCATATTCTCGTGGGTTCCATATTCTCACAGCAATATGATTTCTTGCTATAAATAAAGACCAATGCCCCTTACCATCTGTTTCCCGGGGCGATGCTGTAACCAGGAAGTCAAAGATGCTCGCAAACAACTTTTTTTTTAATGTCCCTCTTATTAGTGATTAAAATAGAAAGCTAGTATGTAAAAAATACATTGATATTATAATATACAAGCATATACCCTACTTCTACAACCAATCACTAACTCACAAAAGTGTAATATATATAATTTCTAGCTGACTGAATCACATAGTCTGATAATTTATTTATATCAGCGACATCATCAAGCCCCATAATCAACGATTTATATTATTTATGAGATTACTGTAGACAAACAACTCAAGCCTGGCATGCGCAATATTTTTGTTAGCCACATTAACGTTGGTACTTATCATGTCCTGTTACCACGCATTTAGATTTCTAACCTTGGTGGGTGGATCTTATCCAAATGTGCTTGGAAGGATTCTGTGGTGTTAGGCTTTAGCCAGAACCTCTATTCAGAATTTTGGTTGGTAAATTTTTTGTCAGCCATCCTGGATTTTTAGAAAATTTTCCGGAATTGGTCATTTAAAATTCAATGAGACTTATCTATCATGTCTCTTTAAATGCAAATGGTTCAAATGCTACTGTGCCAGGGTGGAGGTGTGTGATGCTGTGTTCATAGCACGTTCTCAGCTCGTAGACTTCCATCAGCATATATATTATGCACTGACACAGGTAAATATATCCATGTTCTTAAAGAATATGTACCATTATGATGTCATTTCACATTATGATATCATATTACTGAACCAGGAGATCAAACCTAGCAAAACATAAATTCTGTTTAAACCAAACTAAATTGCATCATGAGCATGACAAAGAAAGCAGAGATTCTTAGTGGACTTGACGCAAATAAGACAAATAATTTGTATCCCAAGGTTTTTCCTGCCTGTGTGTGTATGTGTGTGTCTGTGCAGTA
Source organism: Chaetoderma sp. LZ-2023a (assembly GCA_034401795.1). Classification (NCBI taxonomy): domain Eukaryota; kingdom Metazoa; phylum Mollusca; class Caudofoveata; order Chaetodermatida; family Chaetodermatidae; genus Chaetoderma; species Chaetoderma sp. LZ-2023a. The sequence goes on along the minus strand of CM067369.1, from coordinate 173,050,730 downwards.
GTACATAGAGGGATCCATTTCTAGCTATGCCCCGCCAGTATCTAGCTAAACTCTGTCAATGCTTATGTTGAGGTTGATTTATATAAGCCGTACATGTACTTTGAATCCTGAATTCCCAGAATCCTAATTCCCTGATAACTATACAGTCAGGCATGTTTACCCATGAATTCGTCATATCTCATTTTGAAAGCAACCATACAGGAAAACTGTTGAATATTTTGAAATTAATTTGTCTGGAAGTCGTCGCTGCCATCCAAGCCGGCCTAGGCAGCGACGTCTTCCAGTCAAATTCATTTTAAAATATTCAACAGAATAAGTATTTATATCATAAATAGTGTACTTTTTCAGGGATTTATCAGTGAAAGGGTTGAGCATCCCAAGACCATTGAACCACCAATGACAAAATACAGCACAGTTAGACTAATAGGCTGGAATTCAATAAGGAAGTTTAAACCCAGTTTAGCCGAAATCTTGTAACAAATCATGAAGTAATTGCAAGGGTAAATAGGGCGATAACCCCCAAATATTATTAGTTGATGTCCAGAACACACCCTTTAGGGTGTGTGGTCTAAATACTGAAGTATGTTCACCCTTCAGAAGTGAGAGGGGCTCTTTGATACCCCATTCACGTAGAAGGAATGCCCATATTTTATCATTTAGGCGATGCCCTTTGCTGGGGGTGTGACCTAGCTATCAACCAATGAAAAGTGGGATTATCGCGCTATCTATGCAACTACCCTTGCAATTACTTTGTTATTTGTTAGCAGGTTTAGGCTAAGCCATGTTAAACCTAATTGAATTTCCGTCATAGAGTTCTGACTGCAGTTGATATATGATAGGATGATTAGGATTCCAGTCATATCAATAACATCCTCTCTAGACATGCTAGAACATTACCAGGCTGACCCTACAGACATGACAGAGAGAGCTTGGGATAGAACATTAATCATTATAAGGTTGATGGTTTTGTTTTCAACTGGAACGAACAATTCTAAATAGATAAGTAAGGCAGTTACAATCTCAGCAACTACTCGCCTATTTCTATAAATAAATAACGTGAATTGTAGACAGTTATCTTAACAACTACTTAGACTTGTGCGATTATGTGATTAAATCGAAAATTGCAATTATTTTTTAAATTGTGAAATTCTACTGCATAAAATATTTCAATTCCGGCATTTTAATTACTTTTTATTGAGATCAGTGACGAAAATATGGCGTTTTGCTCAGTGAATGTATGTCCATTTGTAGGGCAAGAGAAGGCTATTTTTGAAAATGGATCACTGGAATGACTGGAGTGAAAATTGAGCCAGGCATTCCAGTCATACATTTTCAAAAATAGTCTTCTCTCAGTCTGCAAATGGACTTTGCTAAACACCATTGCAGCATTTGTTGTTATATCTTGCTAATTTGTAAACAGGCTGGTTAATCAGGTAATCACGATTATTCTTAAATAATCGATCGTGATCACTCAAAGCAATAATCGCACAAGCTGACAACTACTCAGCTATTTCTATAAATAAATAACATGATTAACAACTACTCAGCTATTTCTACAAAATTGTTATTATAGGATTGATGTTTAAAGCAAACTGGCATGCCTGTCCACCCTTATGCTGTAACTAGTGCTGTCGGTGACCGTAGTGCTGCTGCCATGTATGATCGCCGCCCACTCAGAAGCTACCCACTCACTCCACCTGACTATTTAATTGACCCTCAGATCTTACTGGAAGATTATGTTGAAAAAGAAGTCCGGGTAAGTTACATGTAATGTCTGTGTACCCATCCAGCCATGAAATTGCAGTATATTCTGTGTGTGCGTGCGTGCATACCGTGTGTACACGTTATATTGGTCAAGTTTGACTGGCACCTCCTAGTTACCTATAGTTAGCGTCAAATTTGAAATAGTTAATTATGGTCGACCAGCCACCCGAGCTTGGTTGCAAATGGCTAGTCTTCACTGATTGGTGGCATGGGTCTGGTCATATATGTACACTCATAGGTAATAGTGTCAATGAGAACCTGAGCATCAAACAGTTTAATATTTTGAAATAAGGTTGACTGGAAGATGTTGCTGCCTTAGGCAGTAGTAGCTTGTAGTCAAAGTACATGTAATATCAAAATATTCAACCTAGCTCAACAAATCGTTCACGATTTTCCAATTTATTCACATCGTCATCGTAAAGAATTGTGTTTGTTGATTGTATAGCGATATATTGACATATAAAAAAATAGTGCATCCATAATAAATTACAATCTAGAGGTTTATCAATGCATCGCCATGTTCATGTTGACAGTATGCTGGTGGTGTGCCTGATGTCTCAGTGGATGTTGATGTCACTAACAGAACAGCTGTATTGAAGATCATAGACAGAGGAAAGGTATGTAATCACCATATACACTCAAACATGCTCAACAAGGACAAGTTGGTCCAATATCCACATCGTTGAGATATCTTTAACATAGTTTGTAGAATATCTCTCTAGCATGTCTAGTAGAAGAAGAGTTATTTAAAAATGTCAAAAGTGTCTATTTTGAAAACAGTGCTGCTGAAGACGGTTGCTGTTGCATTTTAGTTTTTTACCCCTAAATTAGCAGACGTCTTTGGGACTGCACGGAGCATGCACCAATGTTTGTAGATGATCCCGCCTGTAGAACTAGAGTTATTAGGAAGCAGTACCTGAAATTCGGACAATTTTGCCATGGCACAAAAATGCTGTGGCAGAACTGGTTCACCACGACACCACTAACACATTTTTCTCAAATTTCTTTAATTATAATCTTTGTTCTACTTTTGCTGAATTGTAGAACCTTGCTTTAATATGACATCATGATTGATATCTTGTATCTATGATAAAATCATATTTTACTAGCTAGGCCTGCTATTTTATTCTGCGGCAAATATTTGCTGTGGCAAATTTAGTCTACCACGACATGTACCACAGCTTTGCTGATTTCCACGGCGAATTTCGACGGCTGCGTCTGTGTGTGTCCGTCCACAATATCCCGTAAATGGTATTCTGTGGGTAATTCTCCACATGGCTTATAACTTACTTCCCAGGCTTTACAGTTCTATTTTTCATGTTTTTGCATGGTTCCCGGATATGTAAAAGAGCTTGGGCAAAGACTTCCATTAATTAGCAACCTCTCTAAACATCAAGAATTTTCTATCAGATTCAACAACAATTGGTAACAATCTATTTACTAAGATTTTTCACAAAGACATTTTCAAAATGTTTATGAAATCTGGTAAAACATGAAGGCAACATAAACTTTATCACCACTGATATTGTCGTTGAACTTCTAGATTATTAAATTATAATGTCCAGTATAAGTTGGTTGGTCTCAGGTTTGTGTGGCAAATTTTTAACATTTCTGACAGCGCCACCTATATCACAACTGTTGCACTTGTTTCTAAGGGAAATGAAGTGCTATTTTAGTAGACATTTGGTTATCAACTGTCTGCCGGCTGAATTTCTGCAGACATTTTCCGTGCGCAAGGATGACATGCAAATTGGCTCTTACGTATTTATTAAACTACATTTTCCATGGAGTGTAACTCTGGATAGGCTAAATATTTTGAAAACAATTTGCCTGAAAGTTGTTGGTGACTAAGTCACCAACAACTTTCAGTCAAATTGGTTTCAAAATATTAACGGGTCCAGAGCTAGAACCCATTGAAATTATTTTCTGGTAGCTTGCAGCGGTCAGACAGTTAATTCCTGTTTGATGACTGAATGATTCCATGTATGCGAATAGTTCTATTAATGTCAATTATTATAGTTTAAAATTGTTATGAACACGTGCACATATACACGCATAGTAAGTGGCCAGAGCTTGGGTAAAAGTGGAGCCAGGAATAACAGTCAAATTTTATGATATTTATAATTAATTATCACTGTTATTTGGTTGTTTGCAGAAGTCTGGCTTGATTCCGTGGCATACCAATTTTGAACAAGATGCTGTGTTTAGCTTGAGTGCTCACAACATCAAGATTAGTAGACGCCATTCTGAGGTAGAAATCATATATTGCTCTAGGAATAACATGCACAGAAGTTACAGTACACAGCTCAGAAATAACTTAACACATACTCTTTTGAACATAATAGCGGAATCAAGTTCTCAGTCAATCATATGATGTTATAATGAATTACATCATGAATGACACGATTTGGATCATCATAAACGCTTAATAGTCTGTCAAGTTGTACGAATTCTATGGCTACTATTTAATAAACATTTTGTTGAATATTTTCAAACTAATTTGACTAGGGCATTTGCTGCCATAGGAGCATAACCCTAACCCTAGGCAGCAACAGCATCCAGTGAAATGCTCAACAGCTTACTTGTAGTTTTCTGGAAATTAAGATTCAGAGAGTGCAGGGATCGATCAATGCCAAGTGTCGTCCCAATACAGACAAAGCATGGGTGGAGCTTAGCTAGAGATTGGCGGGGCATAGCTAAAACTGGATTCCTCCATTGGATTGCAAAAATCTTGCTGCCTAAAGCCAATCCAATTATGTTCAAAATATTCAACAGAACATTTCTTACATCGTGTTCAAAATTATATTAAACTAACATGTTTCTTTTTTATACCCCACCAAAAACAAAAATATTTGCAGGTATTATGTGATAGTGTTTACGGGCAGGCGAGCAGTACAGTGGTTTCCGCACGATAACTCCGCTACTGATTATCGGATCGCTGTGAAACTTCATAGGATGATTGGACTAGGTCTGAGGAAGAAGCCTATCGAAATCGAAGATGAATCGAAATCCAAGTTGGCTGGCGGCCATCTTGAAAATTGGTTTCCGCACGATTACTCAGCTACCGTTTATCGGATCGCTTTCAAACATAATAGGATGATTGGACTACGAGGAAGAAACCTATCGAAATCGACGATGATCCGAAATACAAGATTGGACTATGAGGAAGAAACCTATCGAAATCGACAATGATCCAAAATCCAAGATGGCCACCAGCCACCGGCGGCCATTTAGAAAATTGGTTTCCGCACTATACCTCTGTTGTTCTTTATTAGATCGCTTTGAAACTTAATAGGATGATTGGAGTAGGTATGGGGAAGTAACCTATCGAAGGGATGATGATCCGAAATCGAAGATGACCAACTGCCACTGATGGCCATCTTGAAAATTTGTTTACAAATGATAACTCCAATCTTGTTTAGTGGATCGCTTTGAAACTTCATAGGATGATTGGACTAGGTCTGAGGAAGGAACATATCGAATTTGTAGATGATATGAAATCCAATATGGCCGCCATCCATGGGCCGCCCTCTGAAAATTGGTTTCCGAAAGATATCACCGTGACTGTTTAGTGGATCACTTTGAAACTTCAGCGGATGACTGGTCTACATCTGAGGAAGAAATCGCTGTTTTCCGATAGCTCTCATTCATTGGTTTGTCATCATGGCGGGGTATTCTACGCCGTTTGCAGATCTCTTGTTTAATTTGGAAACATTTTAACTTATTTCTGAGCTGTACTGTTTTGATAATAACTGTTGCTTGCACAAAGATGTGCCCTATCTGCAAATTGATCTGCTGAAAGCTGCTGCAGTCTAATGGAGGCATGCCATCTGTCCCTCAGGTGTTTGATTCTGATGTCATAATCTAATATGTGACATGTTAACTGATGTGACATGTTCACAATCACAATCATGCATAGCTCCATCATGAAAATTGAAATGTCTGTCACTAGTGTATGAATTGTATGTCGTTTATGAATTTACAATTTAGTAAACATTCTGTTGAATATTTCAAAACTTTAACCATAAACATCCCTCAGTCAAATTAGTTTCAAAATATTCAATGGCCTACCTATATAGTTACCTTGAAATTTAGATTCTGGCAACGCCTGTTTTGAAGTTCCAAATCGATTCCAATATGCGTAAAATGTGGGTGGACATTAACTAGAAATATCAGAGTACGGTACATATGTGAGTTACCCATACCGTTGCAGAGTGAAAGAGTACATTTACATTTGGCTCTGCCCCAAGGGGCTTAGGGAGAGGTCCGAAGGTCAAAGCAGTGAATGCAGAAGATTCTGAACGCGGGGACAACTCATCCTAAACCATCAGTTAGAATTAAAGCAAATTTGGTATGTCAGTTACCCATATGATTGCGGCCATTGTCCATCCAATTTATATTTATATTTGTTATTCCTATATTATGCACATTTTTTGCACATTACCACAAATATTTACAATGTAGTGATATCAGCAGTTATTAGCGAGTAATCGGTTACGGTAGATTTATTGAATATTAAATAATAATGTTTATATTGGCTTTCATCATGCCATTTTCAGGATCTGCTGTTGCGAGTGCCGATCCATGAGATTGCAGCCACTTGTTATATCCGTGACGATGGACAGCATATTCTTGCTATCAAACATGGTATGCTAGATTATAGAGAAGAGAAATCCATTTCACGGCTATGCCCCGCCCATGTCTAGTTAAGGTCCGCCCACTTATGCCTGTTGGAACCCGTTTGAAACTTTGAAACCTGAATTTTCAGAATGTAGGTTTCAAGGTAACTACTGCAACAGCTCTCGAGTCTACTTAGTTTCAAAATATTCAACTGTAAATTCATCAAAGGCATACAATTCGTACACTTTATGGTGGATTTTTTTAGTTACATAACAAAGCTTTTGATTGTGATATCAGCTACTTAGCCAACCCACACCACGCTCATGTTGGGATCAATCGGTCCCTGGACTCTGACTACCAATTTCTAGAAAACTGTACAAGTAAGCTGTTGAATATTTCGAAACTAATTTGACTGGGTACTGCTACTGCTGCCCTTGGCAGCAACAGCGCCCAGTTAAATTAGTTTCAAAATATTCAACAGCATATTTATTAAATAGTAAAGATATATAATTCATACAACAATGCTTAGCCTGTCACCAATTATTCATTTGTGACGACCTTATAGATCTACATCATTCATGCTTCACATCACATACATGTAGTTGATAATGTCATATAATGCATTGATAAACTGAAAAGATCTATTGATTATAGGGTCAAATACGTGTGACAGAGCGGAGCCATCCATTCATGTAGCAACCCTCGTATGTTCTGATAATGAAAGTGTATGGAAAAAATGGACACTGTTCTATGCGATGGAGTACACATACAAACTCCAACTACACAAACTTGTATTGAGATTCAGGCACATGCTCATGCATGCACACACGCACAAACAAACACACACATGCAGGAGTGGTCAGAGAGAGAAATGCCTATATGAATTGAGTGTTATTTGCAGTACTGTTGTTTGTGATGTACAGGAGATCCTGAAAGATGGGAATGTTGTCATCTGGCTGTGTTATACTGTGACAGTAAGGTTAGTTCAGTAAAATATATAATCCACATATACTGAACCAAAAAAGTTTAGCAACACTGAGAATATTACTGTATAAATGTTATTTAACAAAAACAATAAATTGATTCAAATATATTTTTTAATTGATAGGTCATTTTCCAATTTGAACAACAGTCTCTTGTTACTGTAATGCTAGCATCGCGCCTTTAACACGGCATCATTCAACAGAAGGGTCCAATTTAAATAATGACACTGAGCTGTCAATACCGGTAGTGACCTCCACGCGCATTAACCACCGCCGTACATCGCTTTCTCATGCTTCGAATTAAGCACCTGATGTCACGAAGGGGAATCGCATCCCATTCCTGGAGCAGTGCAGCTTCCAGTTCCTGCACATTGTGAAGATGTGGATGGTTCTCACGCACCATACGGCCAAGAATGTCCCACACGTGTTCCATAGGAGACAGGTCCGGTGATCGCGCTGGCCAGTCCAACACCGGAACGTTGTTAGCCTCAAGGAAATCACTGTTGACCCTAGCTGAATGAGGACGGGCGTTGTCTTGCTGGAACATAAAGTCTGCATGATACTGTATAAAAGGGATGACAACAGGGGTGAAAACTTCTTCACAGTAACGTTGAGCCGTTAAATTTCCACGAATCACAATAAGATCTGTTTTGCCATTTTCATGGGTTCCAGCCCTCACCATGACACTGCCGCCACCGAATCTGTCGTGCTGAATGATGTTGGCTGCATCATACCGTTCTCCTAAACATCACCAAACCCGTTGCCTACCAGCCGCCACATCCACACAAAATCTCGACTCATCACTGAACAAAATGTGGCTCCATTGTTGAGCACACCATCGCTGATGAGTTCTTGCCCATGCAAACTGATTCTCGATGTGACGCTCTGTAAGCGGAACAGCAACAAGTGGGCGATGGGCATGCAGTCCAGCATCATGGAGTCTGTTTCTCACAGTTTGTGCATTCACTGTAGTGCTGGTAGCAGTGTGCAAATTACTGGACAGCCGTGGCACAGTCTCAAACCTGTGACGTCATGATGATGTCACTAAGTAGCAGTCTTCTCGTGGTGTTGTTGCTCTCGGTCTGCCAGATCGTGGTCGGTCATTAGCATGTCCAGTTTCCTGCTCACGTTGGCGGAGACGGGAAATGGTTGAGGTGTGCACATTAAAATGTCGAGCAACAGCGCGAACGCTCTGCCCAGCAGCGAGTCTTCCCATTGCTTCATGGCGCTGACTTTCGGGGAGCCCTGAGCGGCGGCCCATGTTTGGTAGGGTAAACTTTTAAGTGTTTTCTGTTAACGTTCGTTATCTGCTTTTGCAATATGGTGAATTTTTGCCTTCGCTATCCGCCAATGTGGGCCAGTGCATGAAAAATGCATTTTCACATGCAGTAAGCGTGCGGCTGAGAAATGCAAGAAATGATTTGCATTTCTTCATGATCAGCGAGACATTACATTGACAAAACATGCCTGCAAATTTGGTTATAAATGGACGCATAGTTTTAATACAACAAACCAAACTTCACTGTTGCTAAACTTTTTTTGGCATCAGTATATTACATATTTTCTGCCCTAAACTGATTAATCACTTGTTTGCCTTAACATATGTCTGTTTGACGTATAAAACTGAATGTCATTTTTCTGTGGAGAAGATCAGGGTGGAATGGAAGCAATCCTTAATTTTTGATAACCATACTCAATGCACCTGTCCTAATAAAGTTTTGACAAATAGCTTTGACAGTTGATTGACTCTACTTAACACCATAATTTTGTATTGTCTTCCATCTAATCACTAAGCTTACAGATTGGGAAGAGGTGTACAACACTCATCTCAGATTATGTTGCATATTGTTAGATCACAGACTGCTGAGCAAAATTTGTCAATTAGATGTTTTAACCCTTAACACTTGTATCAGCCAAAAAGGGCTTCAGCAGTGATCTTGAGAAATGTCCAAGAGAAGACTATTTAAAAAAATCTACCACTTGAATGACTGCCTCTATAACCAAGCCAGTCTTTCCACTGGTAAATTAAAAAAAATAGTCTTCTCTTGGTGTGCAACGGACATTTTCTATGAGAAAATAAAATAAATTTTGAATAAATTCATGCCGTGAAGAAATCCGGAATCAAAAGTAATATCTGCCACATGAAAATGCAGAGAACAGAATATCCAAATGGATGTGAATACATTAAGTAATTAACCTTTTAATTGTCAAATTTGATCAAAAATATTTAAATATATGCTTATTGAATGTCCATTTACAAGCCATGAGAACACAATTTTTGAAAATATATCACTGTCATTCCAGTGGTAAATTTTCAAAAATGTTATTCTTGAATCTTGGCCTGATGGACATTCCACAGGACCACAACAGAGACCGATTCTGGGTGGTATGACCGTTAAAGGGTTAAGGAATCCAAATGTGTGATCCATTTCTAGCTAGGCCACACCCACTCCTAGATATGCCACACCCACTTTTTACACAAGTTGGAATCGATTAGAAACTGAAACCTGAATTCTCAGAATCTAAATTTCACATCAAGCGTATACTTACCATCCTGATACTCTATGATATTTCCTAAATATCGACCTAGCTTCAATAATACTCAGAATTAAAAAGAAACCACCCCCACTGGGCAGGTTACTGAACTGACAGATCAGCGGATGAGCGGCCCAAACTCACGCATGCGCGGGGTTGTCTCATTCTCTTCCTAAAATATTGACCTGCCATTGTAACACGCTTTTTAGCCTTGCTTTTGCTTTCGATTTTTTTAAAGCTTTAAGTTGTTTTGCAACTTTATTTTGACTAATGTTAGTATGTCTGACGCTGCCAAGTCGCCGGAGGATGCTCCCGGTCCAAGCCATCAGGTGTACTTTAGTAAATTTATTGATAAAAAATGTGCATGTTGGTATTTCCGGGATTCGCGCTAACTCGTGGATACGTCTTTATTAGGCTAGCTCTTTGTGGGAGGCCTATGTATTAGCTAACGCATGTTGTGCTTTGTATTTTCAGACACATGAGCTGATTTCTGAATGCTGTATCCTTTATTTGAACAATATTTATACTTGGTCTTCTGGGTCCATCTAATTTATTACAGTTTACAGAGGGAATTATTACCATAAGAAGTAATTTTTCCGCATTCTCCCCCACCACAGGGTTTTGGATTCAGGATCAGGTATTCCTGTTGTTGTTCATCAGACTTCACTCGTTCTTCAGGAGTCATCTTCTACGGTTTATTTTGGAGAGAAAATTTTCAGTGATTCAGTTGAGTTATTTATCTCTCTTGATGGTTTGCATAGGTTTATTGTGTTTATAAAGTTCAACTACTAATGAATCTTTGTATTGAGCTGTGGAGTCTAAAATGGCCTCTCAAGTATTCAAGTTCAAATTCTAATGTCTCCCTTGTCTTCTTAAAGAAGAATAAGAAGTTTTTAGGATTTGTTTACCTTCAGTCAGGCCCATAGTTTTTCTCTATGAACCTGGCTTATCTTTTCATCTGATGGTCAAAATTTTCCTTATGGAACTTATTAGCCTTCTGCAATTGTTTTTTTTGGTTCGTCATAGCTAAAAACTAATTGTTTCCATTTGTGTTGTTTCAGAGGATAATTGAGAACAAATGCCCTTACTGCCACCATTTCGTGAAGGCCCGCTTTTCCCCTCATGGCTGCACTAGGTGCAGTACATGCGGGCCCCTTCTAAATTGCCATGTGTGGCCAGTGGAGGTTATGACTGAATTTTTTAATCAGTAGGTGAAGGACCAGGCGGCAGACGAGAAGAGGCATCTGGAAAAAGAGTGTGGTAAGAAAAGGAAGGCATCCATGCCAGACATGGAGGCCTTCCGTCTTGAAATGATGGGAGAAATGAAGACGACAATCACGAATCTTGTCCTGGAGTTGCTTCGCAGCTTGCTTCCCGGTTCAAGTACATCATTGTCTTCTTCATTTGCTCCAGGACAGAGTGTTCCTGTCTCTGGGTCTGGTTCTCTTAATAAGCCAGTTTTCGTTATAGACCCAGAGACGGCTCCTGTTGGTCCGGTGCTGAGGCTTGCCTCGCCTGTGGACCCGGGAGCGAAAGCCATGTCCTCGGGCGCTCGCTTATCGAGTGCTCTAGAGCAGCCTAAGCCTAAGGGTATCAGTGCCTCACGTGATACCCCTTCTGCCCAGGCCGAGTTTGATCCCTTTTCAAGATTGGCGTCTAATCTTTTTGGGCAGAAAGAAGAGAACACTGTTATGGCCTGCCGATGGCCGCAGAAACAGATACCCATGCGCCCCCGTAGGTTGACCTTTTCCATGGAACTACTTCTTCGGGAGTAGGTTTCATGGCTCAATGGCTAGGCCGGCTAGGAGCCAATGGCCATCCATACCATATCCCTTGGCTTGCCGAGAGTTACCATGAGGAAGGCCCAGACTATGACGTAATGAATTTAGCCCCCCCCCCCATGACGCCGTAGATCCAGCTCCTGGAATAGCCACGGCGCAAGCCATGCCGGCCCTTGCGGGTCTGTATGGCTTCCCGGGCTATCCAGGAGTATCTTCAACTCCGGCTATTACCCCACCAGTGAATGTGGTTGAGGACGACGAAGGCCCTAGGCTCGTCGAACATTCACAGGTGGCTACCGAGGAGGACTGGCTGGCTGCTTGCCAATGGCTGGTGAGCATCAAGCCGGAGCTTGAGGTGGATTCATCGGCCTCCCAGCGGGACCAGCGCCCGTGGTTGGGATGGAAGCCGGTGACGAGCACCATGCCATCTCTACCATATGCGGAGCATATAGTTGAAATGTTTGCTGCGGCAGAGACGTCCATTCAGCCGAAGGGACGCCTTGCGAAGGCCCCTCGCGAGGTGGCATGGCGCTGCCGTTTCAGTTCTGATCTGTATCAGAAGTACGGCGTCGTCCCAAAGCCTTGCACGGATGACCGTGCGGCTTTGGGCGAAGACACGCGGCCTGGGTCCCAGTCTGACACAAGACCCTTGTGCACTAGCACCCTGCGCAACATAAATTCTGCACTGTGGGACACGGAGGAAAGTACGAGAGGAGCCATCTCGGCTCTCTCGCACATTTCCCAGCTGCTACAGGGGGTAGTAGCAACATCCGTGGCCAGCCAAGCTTCTCTTTCAGTCCAGAGAGCCATCCAGAACGGCATTAACCTGGCTCTGGAATGCATGACGAGATCCGTAACCAGGAGTTTACGGGCGAGACGCACATGTGCCCTTGATAATTTGTGCATCTCGCAGGACCTGTACACTCGGCTTCTTCGGACGCCGATGGCAGGTCCAGGGTTGTTTGGAGGTGAAGGATTCCTGCACCTCCAACAAACCGTAAACCTGGTGAAAAACCAGAGGGCGCTGCGAGAGCAGTTTAAAGTTTTAGCAACACCCCCTGCCTTCCACCCTCAGCAGGCTAGAGATAGTGGTGGCCTTGTCAGAGTCCATTCGCCTACGCAGCGTCGGCCACGGCAACGCCAGCATAAGCCAGCTAGGGGGCAGCGCAGGCTCCTCCAGCGCAACCCGCCAAGATGCACGTGGCGCTGGTAGAGGAGTGCAGGTTTCTGGTCATGGGAGCCGAACCTGATGGGTCGGCTCTCACAAAGATCACACCAGTGCTGCTAGGACAGCCACCAGAGACAGGGCTTCTCTTGCACTTCTCGAGTCCACCTCAATCCCGTAGGTGCACCCGTAGGAGACCATCTGGCCTTCCACATGCAAGAGTGGGAGCGGTTACTCAGGAACGCTCAGTATTGCGATGGCTTTCAGTCGGTTACCATCCAGACTGGTTTTCAAACCAGTCATCGCGCCTGTCTCTGGTTCCGATCTGGACTCAAAATCCAAGAGATCCAGATCAATGGTTGTGTATAGAGGAAGAAATTCAATCCCTCATACTAAAACATGCAATTCAACCCGCACAAAAATGGCCGGGTTATTATTCAACCGTGTTCCTAGTGACAAAAAGCACTGGAGGGTGGAGACCAATTCTCAACCTCAAACCTCTCAAAACGTTTATCCTCACACCAAGTTTCAAAATGGAAACTGTAAGAATGGTGTTGGCAGGATTGAGGAAGGGAATGTGGACAGCATCAATAGATCTAAAAGATGCCTATTTTCACATTCCCATTGCGAAGAGCTTTCGTCGGTTCCTGAGATTTGCATTCCAGGCCTGCCAGTGGGAATTCAGGGTTTCACATCAAGAGTATACTTACCTCCCTAATACTTTTGATATTGCTAAATATCGGCTTTCACTCAATAAAACACTCAGATTAAAAACAGTTAGGTGCCCCTACTGGGCAGGGAGTCAGAGGTAGTCCGGCGGATGCTCGCCCCACCACCGCGCATGCGCCGACTACTACTTCCTCTTTGCTCATTTATTGGCAAAGGGTTACATGCGGTTTTGTGTTCTCTATACTTTTCTGCGCGTTACCTTGTTTTTTACTCACTTTTGACGATTCTTGTACGGTGGAAGCATGTCGGAAAGGGAGGATTCGCCTTTAGAAGGAGCGGGATCTCTTTATCAGGTGAATTCTTTTATATGCTAGCGTGTTTTGTCCCGGTTTAATGTATTTCCGGGACTCGCGCTTACCGTGATTAGCGCCTGATTATGTTGGTTTTTTACAACATGGTGCTTCATATGTCTCATTTCTCTTTGTGTTTTGTCCACAGGTATCGCATAGACGCTTTGATGGACTTCTCGGCACAAGAGGATATGTTTTCTCTCCACCACGGTTCCATTTCCTACTAATACTGTTAGGTTATCTAACCAAAAAATCTATGTTCAGTGAGTTGGAGGCCTGTTATAAAGGTCTTCTCACTTTGCCCTCTTGCTCCAATTCCTTCCCCTTAGGTGGAGAGGATGTAGAGGCGTACTATGGTGGAGTTCTCCGGTTCATCACGTTGGATGGTTTGTCTATACAAGGGTCAGGTATCTAATTATTGATAAACAAAAGGGGAGATAATTTCCTTTTTTGCCAATGCTAGAATTGGAAGGAGTTATCTCTGTATATCTGATTGTTGTGTACTCGAAATGCCAATTCAACGGAAATGTTCCGGTTACTTATACAATTCGTTCTTGCACTTGGTGCTTGTTGCGGATCGATTAATTTGGTCACGAGAGTGATGACGTCATAATCGGCCTTGGCCTTTTATTAACAATTAACGTTTTGTCCATGGCTGGTTCTTCTTGATTTCCGATCTTGATGATCCTGTCCCTCTCTTTTTAGTTGGTTTTGAGTTCGCTAACCTTAACTATCTTGCTCATTGTCCCTGTCCTTTGTCCTGTTTCAGAGACCTGGTTGCCCGTCCTGCGGGAGGTTTCTTAAAAGCCGCTTCGTTCCGCACTTGTGCTTCAGCTGCAGTCCCTGTGGACCGTTGCTGAAGTGCGACGTATGTAAGCAGTGGGGGGGCGAATTAATGTCTGATTTTCTCGCATTGCAGGCAAGGGAGAAGGTGATGGAGGAAGAGAGGAAGAAGAAGGAGAAAGTTTGTAAGAAGGGTAAGAAGAAGGCCTCATCCGCGGTGGATATGGAGGCCTTCAGGTCCGAAATGTTGCAAGAGATGCAGAGGACAATAAAGGATCTGGTCCCAGAGTTGCTTCGTGGCATGCTCCCTGGGCCAGCTCCTTTGTTGTCCTCGGCATCTGCTTACGAGCAGGTGATCCCCGCCTCTGAATCCGGTCTCTTTAGGTCCGGTCCGGTTGTGGATTCAGAGGTGGCCCCTTTGTTGGGGGCAGTCCAAGGCCCTGGCAGCAGGCATGGCACCGTGCCGAGGGGCCGTGGACAACGGTTGTTGCTGGGACCCGCGGTCTGCTCATCAGACCCCGGGTATCCGCGCGCCGAAGGTGTCAAAGCCTCCTATGGCACCTTTCCTGGCCAGTCCGGGTTAGCTCTCTTTGCTGACCCGGAGTCTAATCTTTCTGGCCAGGAAGAAGAGGATCTCCTGCTGGGGTCGCCTTCTGAGGACGTGGCCATGGAATACGACGTCTGTGCACCCCTCGCGGGGAATGCAGGCGACGTGTTCCATGGTTCTACTCACGCAGGAGTAGATTTCACGGTCCAGAGGGTGTCCCCGGGCGGTGCTGTTGACCACGGATACCGCATACCTCGGCTTGCCGATGGTATTGCTGGTGCTGGTCAGACCCGTGGTAGAGCGGTGTTTACCCCACGCTCTGCCACGGCGCCTGCTCCTGGTCAAGCCGCGGAATTTAGCATGCCTGCTCTCTCGGGCCCGCATGCTTTTCCAGGCTTGCCAGGGGTATCAGCTTACCCGCCGTCGACATCAACTGCGAGTGCTCTGGAGGAAGACGAAGGCCCTCGTCTAGTAGAGCGCTCGCAGTTAGCCACGGAGGAGGATTGGTCGGACGCTTGCCAGTGGCTGGTAAGTGTTCGGCCCGATCTACCCGTGGAGCTGCCGGCTAGCCAGCGTGACCATAGGCCGTGGTTAGCTGGTAGGCCGGCGGCTACCGCTATGCCATCTCTGCCGCTTGCTGAGCATGTCGTGGACATGTTCGAAGCGGCAGAGGCGTCCATTAAGGTGAATGGACGTCTCGCGAAGGCCCCTCGCGAGGTGGCGAAGCGGTGCCGCATCGTGCCCCTGGATTACCAGCGGTACGGTGTGGTGCCGAAGCCAAGCGTTGATGATCGCGCGGCTTTGGGCGAAGATGCGCGGCCGGGCTCCCGTTCTGACACGGGAGTCTTGTGCTCGAACGCGTTGCGTTCGGCGAATGCCGCGCTGCGGGATGCGGAGGAGAGTGGGAGGGCGTCGATTGCCGCTCTGTCCCACATCTCCCAGCTGCTACAGGGGGTGGTAGCGGCTTCCGCATCACGCCAACCAAGCCCGGTAACAGTCCAGAGAGCCATTCAGGATGGTATCAACCTGGCTTTGGACTGTTTGACGCGGGCGGTAACCAGAAGTGTCCGGGCGAGGCGCACGTTTGCGCTTGACAATCTGTGCCCGTCCCAGGACCTGTATAATAGGCTGCTGCGGACGCCTATGACAGGTCCTGGTCTCTTTGGAGGTGAGGGATGCAGGCACCTCCAGGAGACGGTCACTCTGGTTAATAACCAGAGGGCGCTGCGGGAACAATTTGAGGTGCTCCGGCGGGAGCGTGTTCGCGCGGCACCCCCTGCGTATCGTCCTCTGCAGGCTCGAGGTGGTGCTGGCCAGGTCAGAGGCCAGCCACCGTCGCAACGTAGGCCTAGGCCACGGGCGATTCGGCCAGCAGCGAGGGGGGCGCAGGCTCCCCAGCCGCACCCAGCCAGACAGCCACCCGCGCACCGTGGTGCGCGCGGCGCTGGGCGGGGCGCGCGGGGATCTGGTCGCGGTAATCGGGCCTGATGGCCTGGTTACCGCGGTGGGAACCACTCCGGTGTTTCAGGCCGAGAGAACAGTGCCACTCTGGCCCTCCTTATGTCCGCCTCTATCCCTAGGTGGACCGGTGGGCGGCCGTTTGGCCGCCCACTTGCCAGAGTGGAAGCGGTTGACTCAGGACCGTTTAGTCTTGCGATGGCTTTCGGTCGGGTATCGTCCCGACTGGGTGACAGGCCCGCCATCGCGACTGTCTCTCGCGCCGATCTGGACTCCCATTCCACGGGATCCGGATCAGAGGTTGTGTATAGAGGAGGAAATTCAATCCCTCATACTAAAACATGCAATTCAACCCGCACAAAAATGGCCGGGTTATTATTCAACCGTGTTCCTAGTGACAAAAAGCACTGGAGGGTGGAGACTAATTCTCAACCTCAAACCTCTCAAAACGTTTATCCTCACACCAAGTTTCAAAATGGAAACTGTAAGAATGGTGTTGGCAGGATTGAGGAAGGGAATGTGGACAGCATCAATAGATCTAAAAGATGCCTATTTTCACATTCCCATTGCGAAGAGCTTTCGTCGGTTCCTGAGATTTGCATTCCAGGGCTGCCAGTGGGAATTCAGGGTTTCACATCAAGAGTATACTTACCTCCCTAATACTTTTGATATTGCTAAATATCGGCTTTCACTCAATAAAACACTCAGATTAAAAACAGTTAGGTGCCCCTACTGGGCAGGGAGTCAGAGGTAGTCCGGCGGATGCTCGCCCCACCACCGCGCATGCGCCGACTACTACTTCCTCTTTGCTCATTTATTGGCAAAGGGTTACATGCGGTTTTGTGTTCTCTATACTTTTCTGCGCGTTACCTTGTTTTTTACTCACTTTTGACGATTCTTGTACGGTGGAAGCATGTCGGAAAGGGAGGATTCGCCTTTAGAAGGAGCGGGATCTCTTTATCAGGTGAATTCTTTTATATGCTAGCGTGTTTTGTCCCGGTTTAATGTATTTCCGGGACTCGCGCTTACCGTGATTAGCGCCTGATTATGTTGGTTTTTTACAACATGGTGCTTCATATGTCTCATTTCTCTTTGTGTTTTGTCCACAGGTATCGCATAGACGCTTTGATGGACTTCTCGGCACAAGAGGATATGTTTTCTCTCCACCACGGTTCCATTTCCTACTAATACTGTTAGGTTATCTAACCAAAAAATCTATGTTCAGTGAGTTGGAGGCCTGTTATAAAGGTCTTCTCACTTTGCCCTCTTGCTCCAATTCCTTCCCCTTAGGTGGAGAGGATGTAGAGGCGTACTATGGTGGAGTTCTCCGGTTCATCACGTTGGATGGTTTGTCTATACAAGGGTCAGGTATCTAATTATTGATAAACAAAAGGGGAGATAATTTCCTTTTTTGCCAATGCTAGAATTGGAAGGAGTTATCTCTGTATATCTGATTGTTGTGTACTCGAAATGCCAATTCAACGGAAATGTTCCGGTTACTTATACAATTCGTTCTTGCACTTGGTGCTTGTTGCGGATCGATTAATTTGGTCACGAGAGTGATGACGTCATAATCGGCCTTGGCCTTTTATTAACAATTAACGTTTTGTCCATGGCTGGTTCTTCTTGATTTCCGATCTTGATGATCCTGTCCCTCTCTTTTTAGTTGGTTTTGAGTTCGCTAACCTTAACTATCTTGCTCATTGTCCCTGTCCTTTGTCCTGTTTCAGAGACCTGGTTGCCCGTCCTGCGGGAGGTTTCTTAAAAGCCGCTTCGTTCCGCACTTGTGCTTCAGCTGCAGTCCCTGTGGACCGTTGCTGAAGTGCGACGTATGTAAGCAGTGGGGGGGCGAATTAATGTCTGATTTTCTCGCATTGCAGGCAAGGGAGAAGGTGATGGAGGAAGAGAGGAAGAAGAAGGAGAAAGTTTGTAAGAAGGGTAAGAAGAAGGCCTCATCCGCGGTGGATATGGAGGCCTTCAGGTCCGAAATGTTGCAAGAGATGCAGAGGACAATAAAGGATCTGGTCCCAGAGTTGCTTCGTGGCATGCTCCCTGGGCCAGCTCCTTTGTTGTCCTCGGCATCTGCTTACGAGCAGGTGATCCCCGCCTCTGAATCCGGTCTCTTTAGGTCCGGTCCGGTTGTGGATTCAGAGGTGGCCCCTTTGTTGGGGGCAGTCCAAGGCCCTGGCAGCAGGCATGGCGCCGCGCCGAGGGGCCGTGGACAACGGTTGTTGCTGGGACCCGCGGTCTGCTCATCAGACCCCGGGTATCCGCGCGCCGAAGGTGTCAAAGCCTCCTATGGCACCTTTCCTGGCCAGTCCGGGTTAGCTCTCTTTGCTGACCCGGAGTCTAATCTTTCTGGCCAGGAAGAAGAGGATCTCCTGCTGGGGTCGCCTTCTGAGGACGTGGCCATGGAATACGACGTCTGTGCACCCCTCGCGGGGAATGCAGGCGACGTGTTCCATGGTTCTACTCACGCAGGAGTAGATTTCACGGTCCAGAGGGTGTCCCCGGGCGGTGCTGTTGACCACGGATACCGCATACCTCGGCTTGCCGATGGTATTGCTGGTGCTGGTCAGACCCGTGGTAGAGCGGTGTTTACCCCACGCTCTGCTACGGCGCCTGCTCCTGGTCAAGCCGCGGAATTTAGCATGCCTGCTCTCTCGGGCCCGCATGCTTTTCCAGGCTTGCCAGGGGTATCAGCTTACCCGCCGTCGACATCAACTGCGAGTGCTCTGGAGGAAGACGAAGGCCCTCGTCTAGTAGAGCGCTCGCAGTTAGCCACGGAGGAGGATTGGTCGGACGCTTGCCAGTGGCTGGTAAGTGTTCGGCCCGATATACCCGTGGAGCTGCCGGCTAGCCAGCGTGACCATAGGCCGTGGTTAGCTCGTAGGCCGGCGGCTACCGCTATGCCATCTCTGCCGCTTGCTGAGCATGTCGTGGACATGTTCGAAGCGGCAGAGGCGTCCATTAAGGTGAATGGACGTCTCGCGAAGGCCCCTCGCGAGGTGGCGAAGCGGTGCCGAACACACGTGTCATGCG